>LPNX010545526.1:237504-538116 GCA_001517045.1 Pseudotsuga menziesii | reverse complement strand
CTTGAATTTTCCTGCCCCCAGGGGTTCTTTGTCTTGGTCCCAAAGCAAAACAAGTTCCCCCTCAGAGAAAATCCAAGGTTTGACCGACTTATCATATTGATTTTTGACCCTATTCTTGGGAGCTTGATTAGCAGTCAGTGCATCTCTATGCCATTCATCAAGGTGTTCTAAATGTCCCAGACATTCTTCAATCTCTGTCGTATTGGGTAACACATGAATAGCTATTTTCAAAGACGGGATTTCAAATTCAATCGGGGTAACTGCTTCCACTCCATGAATGAGTTGGAAGGTGGAGAAACCCATAGCAATTTTTACATTAGTTCGATACGCCCAAAGAGCAGGGTATAGCATGATGTGCCAGCTAGAACGGGCTGCATCAATTGTACATTTGAGAATGGTCTTCAAAGTCTTGTTTATAGCCTCAACCTAACCATTTGCTTGCGGATAGTATGAAGATGAATGTTATTGTCTGAATCTAAGCATAGTGGTCAGTTTCGTCATCATGCTATTTTGAAAATGACTGTCATGGTCAGTGACAATCACTTTGGGTATACCAAATCGTGCTATAATATGATTGAATAAGAATAAAGATATTGTTTCCCCGTCGGCTTTAAAAGTAGGAATTGCCTCTGCCCATTTCGTAAAATAGTCGACAACGACAATAATATATTTATGCCTCCCAGCCGAGGCTGGGTTGCATGTCACGTAATCAATACTCCATTTCATGAAGGGGCATACTGAGACAACGGGAAACAACGGAGCGAGATGTGACCACATTTTCCTGGTGTAAAGTTGACAAGGATGACAGCGCTTCACCACTTCCACATAATCTTTGAAGATCGTGGGCCAAAAATAACCGGCACGTAGTATCTTCTGGGTTGTTGCTAACCTAGATAAATGACCCCCACATGCTCCACTATGGGAATCATTCAGGACAATCTCCGCTTCCTCATGGGTAAGACATCGACACAAAATGGAATCTACCCCTCTTCGATATAATGTATCTCCTATGATGAGGTAGTTCTTAGCATGAAGGCGTAATTTACGTCATTCCTCCAGTGAGGAAGTTGCAGGATACTTAAAAGTTTGGAGATATATAAGAATATCCCCGTACTAAGGATCAGAGGTGGATATCAAGAAGATATGCTCATCTGTGAATGAGTCATCTTCAATGGCTACATCTTCTTCAGTAGGAAATTCCGCTATAAGCTCAGCAAAAACTAAGGAATTTTTAGACTTAGCAGACTGAAAATCCAAGTCAAACTCTTGGATAATGACTATCCATTTGTTGAATTCCCCCCAACAATCTGTCAGGACAAAACGTATTGAAAAGGATTCACATTTGCCACTATTGTTGTGGTGTTGAGGCCTGAAAATTCACAGGCAACAACATCAAGGGATTCTCCCTAGTCAACGTTCCCAACTAGCCCGTGACTATTTGGTGTAGGGAATCTGTCCGGTTCCCAGTCCGGCTACCTTAGGTCAAGTAAAAAAAAAAAGGTTTTACCGGTTGCAACCCGGTCCACCGTGTATATATATATATTTTTAAGTTTTAAGTATGACATGCAAGTGCCTATCTAAAATGTAGATTAATAGAGAATACGAGGAGCGATCACAATGTGATGTGTAGGTTCTTACCTTTCGTCTTAAACTCTCTCGCATCTAAATCAAACACAGCAAGAAATTAAAACTAACTACCTAACCTATCCCTAGGGAGCAAGATTATCCTTTATTAATGAGTAATGTATTTTGTACATGTATTATGAAAAATCACAGATAGCTGATACTTCCTTCAAAACACATGAACATTTAAAGATATTTGAACAACCAGATAGCCAATTGTTTATTAACAACATTCATTACTCATAGTTGAAATTTTCATAAAATAAACCAGAGAACATTCATACAAGAACATAGGTTCAAAGAGTTAGAACAATCTCACAGTTAATGGACACAAAGCTGAAAACAAAATAGTTCCTCTTCAACAAATCCATAGCACAACATTTGAACATTCCACCAAGCTTTCTCCAACATGAAAATTGTAATTATCTATTGCAAAAGGAAATAGTTCTTCTTACAATATGTCTTCACAAATCTAACTAGGAAAAAGTCCTTTATTCCCTCTAATTCTCCTATACTTATACTGTAATCAAACTCTTGGGATGCCCCTCAGTGACCTTTGGGATCCTTAATTGTTTAATCTCATAATTTTGTCCTTTTGTGAGTGCTCATGATTTAGGCAATACGTTACATTTTGGAATAAGATCTTAAGAGCACTTTTATAAAAAAAGGACCATCTTGGTAACCGATTAACTTTTCCCAATCCTGGGCCTCTATGTATATTTTCTTCTCCTCTTTCTTCATTTTTGCTTCCCTTTTAGACATATCCTCTTTACAGCAGCAAATCATCCTATCATAAACACAAACCGTTCTTAGACCATTTGTTGTTGACAGAGTACACAAACTCTATCAAAGCATACATCCAGTAAAATGAACATTAATGCATGATAATGCAAAGAAAAATCCTGTGAGTTCATATCCTAAAATCACAAGCCCAAAAGACAGATTCTTTAACTTAAGCGAGGTCGCATATGGACTAACTCGAAATCCATCGAAGAAAACTTCAAACACAGCAAAGTGACTGCTCGTCTGAACCCTAAACCATGCTTCATCTTGGAGAAACTTAGACTCGACCAAAACCCATGAAACAACTCTGGAATCATGAGGAAAAGTACACAAAAAGGCGGGAAAAAACCCTCTCAGTGAGCATAATCACTATATACATCAGCAAGATAGCCCCATTCACAACCGCAACGGCGGGCCTTAGACAGACTAAAAGTTCCGTGGTCAACATAAAACATTGGTGGCCGTCAAATATAAAGCCAACGGTCAGGGCTCAAAATTACTAATCATCGACGATAAAGTTCATTACGCAATCACAACGGTGGAAAATATATTGACTATCTCTTCCGTGAAACAGGAAAAATCACCGGCGATCGGAAACTGTACTTATTACGGAGGAATAGTCCTATTCATAGCTGCAACGGCAGACAACGAATAGACTACAGGTCCCGTGAGAGTATTAAGTCTATCAGCGTTGGAAATACTAGATACTAAAGCATTGGGAGGAAAAACTCCTTGTTGGTGAATGAAACGACATAAACGTCGGGAGGTTAGTTCACTAAGCCGCCATAATGGCGGAAACCATAAAGACTAAGAATCCTAGGGCAGCATAAAGTGCCGGTGAAATAAAGAATTAAAAGTTGTCGCATCGGAGATTAGAACAACTATAGCATCAGATGGTCAACTTGCTAAGGAGCCGCAATGGCAGAAACCATACAAAAAATGGCTTCCACGATCAAGATAAAAACATTGTCGAGTGGAAGAACTAAGGGCTCCGGAAGCATAGTCCTATTCATAGACACAACGGTGGGCAGCGGACAGACTAAAAGTTCCACAATAATAATAATTCAATCGGCGTCGGAGACCTTTAATGATAAGTGTCGGGGCTAAGAACCACTAATCATCGGTGATAAAGTTCATTACGTAGCCACAACGATGGGCTTCAGACAGACAACGAGTTTTGCGAGACCATTAATTCTATCAGTGTCGGAAAGACTAAATACTAAAGCATCAGACGGAAAAAACTCCTCGTCAGTGAACAAAAAGACATAAACGCCAGGTGGTTAGTTCACTAAAATTCCGCAATGGTGGAAAATGTATAGACTACATCTTCCACAACCAAATGAAAATCGTCGACGGTCGGAGGTCCTCAGAACTAGCTGATAAAGCGTCGGCAGATAAACCAACTAAGCGGTGGAAAGATAGTTTACTAGAAATCTGCAACGACGGATGTCAAACCAACTACGGGTCTTGGTAATCATAAAACCATCAACGATCGGAGCATTTATATGGAAGACGTTTAGTTTTCTTAAGAGCCACAACGGCAGAAACCGCATAGGCTAAGGGTTCCGTAGTCAACATAAAACGTCGGTGGTCGGTAACTCTAGAAGTTGGATAGTTAGTGCATTATGGAGCCGCAACGGTGGGATACAAAAGAACTACAGCTTCCACTTTCAAATGAAAACTGTAGCAATCACAAGTTTCTATGATTAAATGCCTGTGATGATGAGCTCAATGCAACCACCGTGTCGGCGACACAAGAAACTAGACCTCCAATCAATACTCAAAAACCCCTCTGATAATGCAAAGCAAGTCAAAATAATAACACCATGGCATCGGAAAAGAAAAAGATACCCGTAAGAAAATTCATCATTTATCTTCTGCAACGGAGGCTCTGTAGGGAAATATGGCCCTGATGCACTGTTTAAATGACCTCCGAACAACCAAACAAAATATGTTATGTTCCAAAAGACTCTCGGCTGGGCAGCGATGAAATTTTTTTGTTTCACCTCCGAAACAATAGCGAAAACAAGAAATAGACTTCCGATATCACTGAAAGAAATCATTCAGATCAAAGGACAACATTTTCAAATCAAACTTTAAATTCCACAGCCCAAAGCAGTTGCAGACACAAGCAATTTTTGGAAAAGCATGAAAACAGTTGACCTCAAAACAATCTAAACTTGTAGCAAATGGAAAATAAAAACAAATTTCATGGATCCAAACAATTTTAGGCAAGATAAAAATTAAAATGAGGGTCCAAAATTTTAAAAAATTTGGGAAAACAATTGTAGCTGCAACAATTGGCGACTACCTGGTGAACCCAGATCTCTGGACAATATCTTCCTTAAGTAATAGACTGTTTGACAATCAAACCAACATATTGACTTCTTCTAGATGTCTAGATTTCCCAAATGTCAAATGTATGTACTTTTAATCATTGATGATAGTCCAATTTAGGAAAATGGAACCCAAGATTTCAAAGTCAAGATAACTCTTTTGAGGCCAATAATATGATTTTCATTTTTTACCTCTGTCTTTGGGTTTCTTCTAGCTTGGACACCACAGGATTATAACATATGGTAAACATAAATATTCATTTGTTCCTCATTCCCATGCCATTTTGCACTTTTGTGCTTCTGGACTTTTTATCCTTTTTTGAGTCCTCCTGCATGCCTTTCTTTTTGAATTTTTTTATTCAGGCTCCTCTATCCATAGTGTCCTTTTGTGTGAGAGATGTATTTAATTTTCAGCTCATGGACGGAGAGGAACTTTTTGGTAGCTTTGTACTTTGTCTTGATACATATTGCTTCCTTAGGATATTTTGACTCTTTTTTGCCTTTTGGATTTCATTTCTTGGCATGGGATTATTTATATATAATATACTGTTTACCCTGCTTCCTTTCCATGGGTCTTTTGTTGTCACTCCCTAAGACATTTTAAAATGTGAGATGGATGGAGCCTCGAAATAATATTCCAAACTTTTTGATCCTGAGTTATTTTACAAGGATTAAGTAGGACTTCAATGTGTTCATAGCCATTTAGGAAAACTGTTAGACTAGAAGAAATTATTTTAGATAAAACAATAGTACACAGTCTTATAATCAAGGATTTTAGTTAATCCAGAATTCTGATGCTCTCCATGCAACCAAAAGTTTGCTTCTTTTATTGAAATCAATCAAAATCTAACTAGAAACAAACCAAAATAAAATAAATCAAACGTAAACAACCAAGCAATCAATTTATTTATGTACAAGACAAATCAAGAAAAATAAAATTTGAGAACTAAACCACTAACTGGTCAGTTCTCTGCCCACCCCTATAAATCTAGCAACTTATAAGCTAAGGGGTTAGGCTTGAATACAAAATGAAAAATACCTAACCATTATCAAAAACTACATCTATTGGTCTTGAAAAAACTATATCTGAAACTGAAACTACTACTTTACAATCAATCTTATCAGCCCGTGAAAATCGAAGGAGATCAGGCTCGGTGTCTGATGTACCGCTAGCTTCTTTCACTTGGTAGTTTCCTGGTTCTAGTTCAATTAGATAATTTCCCAACATAGAAATCACTAGTTCATTCTTACCCTCCAGCTGAGTAACATTGTGCTTCATGTAGGGCTCTCTTAATATTTTAATCTGGTTTGGACTTCCCTTCTGAGGCAACCACAAGTGTGACCAATCTGAAGCAAAATACCCATTTAGTCTTGCTGACCAGTCTCGATTCAAAATAAGTCCATAGCCATCATGTATGTCTGCTACTACAATATCAATGTACCAACATATCTTTTCATTTGCAGATAATCGAATCAGGACACCCTCCATTTCCCTGACTACTTTCAAATTGGTCCTATCTAACTGAGTTACCTACCAGTCAGTAGGTTTAGGTTGTCCATTAATATTTTTACAGACTGCAAGTGGCATGACATTAAATAATGACCTAGAGTCTACTAAACAATTGTGCACATTATGGTTTAAAGTCTCCAAAGTTAGAAGGAATGGTGGGGTTTTAAACCTAGTCTTACCTCCCACACTTGCTTCAACAATCTCTTCTACAGGTTGGTTGTTGGTGGGAAGTTATTCCTCTGATCCTTTAGGTGCTTTGAGGTCTTCTTTGACATTACCCACTTTGTCTTCAATGTTTACTTGTTTTAGATCTTGATTGCTAATGGTAAGTTTAGGTATTTCATCATCTGTGTTGTTCTTCTGTATTTTTTTCATATTGTCTTGAAATTTCTTAATCTTTGGAAGTATTGAATTGTCTTTGTTTAGCAAATCTTGGCTTTTATTTTTCATGTTTGTTTTTGATATTTCCTCCTGTTTCAGGGTACCTTCATCTTCTGTATCAAAAATTGAGACACGGTCCCATAAAACCATGGCATCATCCTTTTCTTCCTCATCATTAGCCTCTGTTAGTTTAGAGTCCAACAGCTGATTCATTACTAGTGTCATTGAATTTATCCATTGAGGACAATTTTTTTCAAAATGGGGTTGCTGGTGGAAGGTGCAGAAGTTATCCATACCTACCTCCGTTAGGTTCATTGATGCAGGACTATGTGGAGGAGGTTTAGATTGATTGTTGTCTCCTCTCCTTTCATAGAAAGCTTATATGCTTTCTGAGCCTCCTTCTCTTTTTCCAAATCTATCACCCTATTAGATAGTTTCTACATCATTCTCAACATTCCTTCAAGGTCACGTGACTACTCCTTCTTAGGCTCAGAATAATCTTCTATGCTCTCTTTTTCAGCTTCTACCCTCTCCTCTTCTTCATAAGTTTCCGACAATGTAGGCTTGGCTTTCATTTTTGCGAACATGGCCAAATCAGGCCCTAAAGCTGAAGTATAGTACTCAATCAGAACTGTATCATAAAGCTTATCAGTTGTAGAAAAATTGTTAAGATAAGTAGTAGCAAACCTTTGGGTGAAACTATGCACTTTCTATTTTCTTTCTTTCTTCAAAGTGCATAACCCTTTCATTAGTGCTGCATGAGTTTTCTGGGCTACATATTTATTTCTAAATATTCTTTCAAAAGTATCCCAGTCTGGGATTGAGTTTGCAGGTAGAGAAAAATACCATGAAGCTGCTGCCCCTTTCAAGGTATGTGGAAAAAGTATGCAGAATACATCTTCGTGTTCTCCAACACTTAATCCTTCTATGGCCAAGTAAAAGCTTTGCAAGTGATCATCTACTAAAATATTTTCACTTGGGTCAAATTTGGGCAGCATTTTCTCGAAAGCCTAAGGTAAGTCATGCAAAGGAGGTGTTAGGTTTAAAGGTGATCTGGCTTTCCAAGCAAGTGGTGGATTTGGTGGGTTGGGTGGCTGATTTTCATTTACACCCGCCATGATTCTGGGTGGAGAGTGAGGAGGTGAAGGAACAAGAGTCCGCATAGGAGAGCCATGAGGTGTGTTTGGGCCTCCTTGATTTAAAGGCTGAACAACTTCTTGTAAAGATACTTCTACTAACTCTTCCAAATCTCCAACCAACACTGAATATTCCAAGATGGGACGGTCTTTCTTCTTGTACTCTTTTCGGGGTAAATCAGGGATAATGGGTAATCCTCCAATACTCTTTACATAATCCCATGTGTGTCTTCTCAAATCATTTACTACTTGGTTGTCCACAGCAAACAAATGTTCTATGATTCTCTTTAGTATTTGGATCAGGAAACAAACTACTTTCAGAATTGTTACCGGTTGAGTAATTTCGAGGAAATGGGTTTCCTCAGCCAGCCATGCACTGGCAGCCCTCCTTCTAGCGCCAGAAACTGTTGAGGCCTGGAAATTCACAGGAAACAATAGCAAGGGATTCTTCCCAATCAACGTTTCAAACTAGCCCGTGACTGTTTGGTGCAGGGAATCCATGCAGTTTGTAGTCCAGCTACCGTAGGTCAAGTAACAAAAATAAAATGTTTTACCGGTTGCGGCTCAGTCCACCGTGTATATTTTTGTGTTTTTAGTTTTAATTATGACATGCAAGTGCCTATCTAAAATGTAGATTGATAGAGAATATGAGGAGTAGTCACAATGTGATGTGCAGGTTCTTACCTTTCATCTTAAACTCTCTCGCATCTAAATCACACACAGCAAGAAATTAAAACTAACTACCTAACCTATCCCTAGGGAGCAAGATTATCCTTTATTAATGAGTAATGTATTTTGTACATGTATTATGAAAAATCACAGATAGCTAATACTTCTTTCAAAACACATGAACATTTAAATATATTTGAGCAACCAGATAGCCAATTGTTTATTAACAACATTCATTACTCAGGAACATAGAACATTCATACAAGAACATAGGTTCAAAGAGTTAGAACGATCTCATAGTTAATGGACACAAAGCTGAAAATGAAATAGTTCCTCTTGAACAAATCCATAGCACAACATTTGAACATTCCACCAAGCTTTCTCCAACAGGAAAATTGTAATTATCTATTGCAAAAGGAAATAGTTCTTCTTACAATATGTCTTCACAAATCTAATAGGGGAAAAGTCCTTTATTCCCTCTAATTATCCTATACTTACTATAAGAAAACTCTTGGGATGCTCCTCGGTGACCTTTGGGATCCTCAACCGTTTAATCTCACAATTTTGTCCTTTTGTGAGTGCTCATGATTTAGGCAATACGTTACATTTCAAAATAAGATCTTAAGAGCACTTAAAAAAAAAAAGGACCAGCTTGGTAACCGATTAACTTTTCCCAAGCCCAGGCCTCTATGTATATTTTCTTCTCCTCTTTCTTCATTTATGCTTCCCTTTTAGACATATCCTCTTTACAATAGCAAATCATCCTATCATAAACACAAACCATTCTTAGACCATTTATCATTGACAGAGTACACAAACTATATCAAAGCATACATCCAGTAAAATGAACTTTAATGCATGATAATGCAAAGAAAAATCCTGTGAGTTCATATCCTAAAATCACAAGCCTAAAAGACAAATTATTTAACTCAAGCGAGGTTGCATATGGACTAACTCGAAATGCATCGAAGAAAACTTGAAGCACAGCAAAGTGACCACCCATCTGAACCCTAAACCGTGCTTCATCTTGGAGAAACTTAGACTCGACCAAAACCCACGAAACAACTCCGGCATCATAAGTAAAAGTACACAAAAAGGCGGGGAAAAACCCTCTCGGTGAGAAGAATCACTATATACATCAAAAAATAGCCCCATTCACAACCGCAATGGTGGACCTTAGACAAACTAAAAGTTCCGCGATCAACATAAAACATTGGCGGTCGTCAAATCTAAATCCAACGGTCGGGGCTCAAAATTACTAATCATCGACGATAAAGTTCATTACGCAACCGCAACGACAGAAAATAGATTGACTACCACTTCCGCAAAACAGGAAAAATCATCGGCAATCGGAAAATCTACTTATTACAAAGGAATAGTCCTATTCATAGTCGTAACGGTGGACAGCGAACATACTACGAGTCCCGCGAGACTATTAAGTCTATCGGCATCGGAAAGACTAGATACTAAAGCATCGGGTAGAAAAACTCCTTGTCGGTGAACGGAATGACATAAACATCGGGAGGTTAGTTCACTAAGCCACTGTAATGGAAAAACCCAAAAAGACTAAGAATCCTAGGGTAGCATAAAGTGCCGGTGAAATAAATCATTAAAAGTTGTCGCATCGGAGATCAGAACAACTATAGCATCGGATGGTCATCTTGCTAAGGAGCTACAATGGCAGAATCCATACAAACAATGGCTTCCGTGATCAACATAAAAACATCATCGAGCAGAAGAACTTAGGGCTCCGGAAGCATAGTCCTATTCATTGACGAAACGACGGACAACTAATAGGCTAAAAGTTTCGTAGTACTAATAAGTCAATCGGCGTTGGAGACCTTTAACGATAAGTGTCGGGGCTAAGAACGACTAATCATCGGTGATAAAGTTCATTACGCAGCCGCAATGGTGGGATTCAGATAGACAACAAGTTTCGCTAGACCATTAAGTTTATCGGTGTCAGAAAGACTAAATACTAAAGCATCGGATGGAAAAAACTCCTCGTCGGCGAACGGAACGACATAAACGTCAGGCGGTTAGTTCACTAAAATTCCACAACAATGGAAAATGTATAGGCTATGGCTTCTGTAATCAAATGAAAATTGTTGGCGGTCAGAGGTCCACAAAACTAGCTGATAAAGCGTCTGCAGATAAACCAACTAAGCGGCGGAAAGATAGTTTACTATAAATCCGCAACGGTAAATGTCAAACCAACTATGGGTCTTGGTAATCATAAAACCAACGACGAAAACCGCATAAGCTAAGGGTTCCATAGTCAACATAAAACATCGGTGGTCGGCAACTCTATAAGTTGGATAGTTAGTGCATTATGGAGCTGCAATGACGGGAGACAAAAGAACTACGGCTTCCACTTTCAAATGAAAACTGCAGCAATCAGAATTTTCAACAACTAAACGCCTGTAATGATGAGCTCAATGCAACCGCTGTGTCGATGACACAAGAAACTAGCCCTCCGATCAATACTCAAAAACCCCTTCGATAACGCAAATCAAGTCAAAATAATAACACCATGGCATTGGAAAAGAAAAATCTATCCATCAGAAAATTCATCATTTAGCTTCCACAACGGAGGCTCCGTAGGGAAATATGGCCCCGATGCACTGTTTAAATGACCTCCAAACAACCAAACAAAAGATGTTAAGTTTCAAAAGACTCTCGGCTGGGCAACGATGAAAAAAGTTTGTTTCTCCTCCGAAACAATGGTGAAAACAAGAAATAGAATTTCGATATCAATGAAAGAAATCATTCAGATCAAAGGACAACATTTTCAAATCAAACTTTAAATTCCACAACCCAAAGAAGTTGCAGACACAAGCAATTTTCCGAAAAGCATGAAAAAAGTTGACCTCAAAACAATCTAAACTTGTAGCAGAGGGAAAAAAAAACAGAGTTCAAGGATCCAAACAATTTTAGGCAAGATAAAAATTAAAAGGAGGGTCCAAAATTTTAAATTTTTTGGGAAAACAGTTGCAACTACAACATGTGGTCCTCAATAAACTGTAGTGACGTAACCTTTGAACAACATAGACAGCTACTAAGGCTAATTTCTCAGCATGGGAGTACCTAAGTTCAGGTCCAGCCAAAGCATGGCTAAGATAGTAAACGACATGCTCTACGAGCTTATCATCCTCCTGGACTAGTACTACCCCAATGGTCGACTCGGATGCGACCAGATACAATATAAAATCCGTAGAGTAATTTGGCGGACATAGTAAAGGTGCCGACAACAAAGCTTTTTTCAATGCCTCGAAAGTGAGTTGTGCAGTTTCATCGCATACAAATGGGGTTTCTTGTTTAAGCAGGTGCATGAAACCCTTGGTAATCTTGGCATAATTAACGATAAAATGTCGAAGAAAATTAGACTTCCCTTACAGGATTTGAAGTTGCCTGATAGAACAAGGAGGAGGAAGATTTACTATGGCCTCTACTTTTAATGGATCCACTTGGATGCCTCTATTAGAGACAATGAACCTAGGCAATCTTCCTGACTCAACACAGAACACGCACTTGTGGGGATTCAAGCGGATCTTATAATATCTGCATCTCTCAAATATCAACCATAAGTGATCTGGATGTTGAATCCTCTTACGAGAATGTGTGGGCGGATCATCAAGGTAAGGTTTGGCAATGGCTTTGATATCATGGAAGGCAAAGTTCATAGCCCATTGAAAGGTTTCCCCAGCATTTTTCAATCTGAAGGGAATTTTTTTCTACGCGAAGGTACCCCAAGGAAAAATGAAAGCAGTTTTATGTTGGTCTTCAGGTTTTATTTGAATTTGATTGTATCTGGAGAAACCATCCATAAATGAGAACACTTCACTTCCCACGCAAGCATCTATAATATGGTCTATAAATGGCGTGGGATAGCTATCCTTAGGACAGGATTTATTCAAATCTCTGAAGTCAGTACAAATGTGTATGGTCCCTTGCTTCGTATTAATAGGAACAGGGTTGGATACCCATTCTGTTAGAGCTATGGGATAAATAAAACCAGCCTTCAACATTTTTTCAACTTCAGCCTTCACAGCCACCGCTTTACGTGGGTTAACAAGTCTTAACTTTTGTCGAACAAGTTTGGAATCAGGATATGTTTGGATCTCATGTTCAACAATCGATGGATCAATGCCTGGCATCTCCTCATATGACCAGGTAAAGACATCGTGAAATTCCTTAAACAAGGTAGTATAGATAGCAATATCTTCAGGAGAGCAGTTTGCACATATATATATGTTTTCCATGACATCAAGATTTACAGAGATGTTGATAGGGATAGTAGCAGAAATATTTTCCATATTCCCCTTGGCAAACATTCCTTCCCTGGGTAAGGGATGGATGGGTGTATCAACATCATCTGACAGTCTCATATGAAACTCTTGATTTTCTATTCTACTTAGCTCTAGAAGAAAATAGGATTGATGGTGAAGATCCTCACAGATCTTACCACATCCACCCATGGCTTCCAAAATGGTTTCATCAGAAGGTAAAATCATATCTAAACAGTTCGTAGAGTGCAAATAGTTTTTTGCCCATGTAGGAAAATAGACTTTTTCTAGGTCCTCCAAGACTGTGAGGGGATCTGGAATGGGATCAATAGTGGTTTGAGTGATGGCCTGGTAAGCTACTTCCACTTCCAATAAGGGAACTTCTGGTTCATGGGGGGAAGGGAGAACCCAAGGATCCGTCCTATCAACAATCATGGCTATGGAATTCCCCACACTAGTAGAACCAATGTAGTTAATCAGGGTTGGAAGATCAAATGTGCCCATCAATGATCTATACATTCCAGCCCCCAAGCTCTATGCAGCAAGTTTGACCTAATCAACCAATGGCACAGCGGACTCATTAGACTCTAAATGGCATTTTCGAGTAAAATCAAGTTGGTCAACAGTAACCAACTTTCCTTCATGTGGAAAAACCACTACCCAAAAGACGGCTGATGCAATAGTGGACATGGCATAAGTCGAGTTTATTCCCAGGAGAAAATTATAGTACAAACGTGCATCAATCACTTCCACCTCAACAAACACTGCTTTCCCTACCATCTTAATTTCAAAATCCGGTAGGATACCATGTGGACAGAATGACCTTCCATCGAAAGCAATAAGTAGAGTGTTTGATGGGACCAACTCTGGGGATCCGAGAGCTTTCCAACTGGACAAGGACATAATACATGTAGAAGCACCCTCATCAACAAATGCCCTTCCAATGGTCTTTCCACCATGGATGACATCTGTTGATAAGGCTACATGGTAAGGTAGGTGAATTTTAACATCAGACAAATGAAATTTCTCCATGAGACTCGATGAGTCCATGATGCCTAAAGCTGCTAAGAGGGCATCCCGCTGGGTAGGATAGCTCTGCAACACCTCTAAAGCTGACATTGCACACGAGGTTTGGGCTAGATATTCAACCACAGAGTAGTTTGAAGTAGCCCTAGCATTAGGGTTATGCAAGGTATTCTTGAAGACACCTTTTGGTATCTTCGGCATAGTTTCAGCAAGCTTCTCGATCATGAGAGGGTTAGAAGTTTCACCTATAGCCTTACCCTTCTTAGAAGTCTCTTTCTCATATTTTTTATTCCTAGTCTGTAACAAAGTTGAAGATCGAACCATGTTGATATAATTTGGGTCAGGGGCATTTTGAGTGCCCCCTGCTACATTAGAAGCTAAAGCAGAGTTCTGCCCTTGGGGAAAAGGATCCTTTAGGACAGCCGGTTGTTGAGCTTTAAGTAGCTTTTGGGCTTGTTCCATAAGGGGATAGAGGTGAGTAAGGTGATCCTTGTGGCATAAATTACATGGGAATTCAACCTTCTTCTTTTCTTTCTTGCCCCCATCAACACTATTCGTGGGTTTCTGCTTGTTTTGGTTTCTCTCTCCTTTCTTTCCTCTCTTTTTCTTCCCACCAGGCTACTGATTGCCCTTCTAAGAGGTCTGTGCAAAAAACATTTGCACTATGGGGGGAGGGGGCAGCCTTTGTTTCCTCCACCATAGACTGCTTGATGGACAACTGATGAATTTGTTTAGCCAAAGACTCTACAGTGGGAGAGTTTACGGACCCAACCACACCATCAACATGGGGCCCAGGCTTAGGATTCTCCACATTGTGGGTAGGCCTCGGTGCCTCAGGGACAATCTCATATAAGATCCCAGATTTTGAATAAATCAAATCTAATTGCTAGGCTCTGAGAATGGCTTCTTCTTCATTCGTCACTCCTAAGGTGGATACGTCCTTAGATATGTAGGGAAACAGGGATTTAAGGAACCATTCTAGTAAGAACTTAGGAGGAATGGTGGCTTTTATAAGGCTCTTTCACCTCCTCCACTCTTGGATATGATCCGAGATGTGGGTAGCCTTGTTCTTCCTAAAGGTAGATAACAAGTCTGTTCCAAAATCATATCTGACTAGAAGCTAAAAGTGGCTAAGGAATGCACTAGCCAAGTCCCAAAAACTACTAAAAATAGCAGAAGGTAACCCAATGTACCATTTTTTCGCGGTACTTGTTAAGGTTCTCTGGACCAGCCTCAACCTAACTGAATCTTCATTCAGTGAATTTGAAGAACACCATAAATGAAATGTGGTGGCATGAGCCCCAGGATCTTCACCAACTTTTCCTTCGAATTTAGGGATGTCCAATGGCAAATTGGTGGGAACAGGTGGCCACAAGGGGTCATGCCTCACTGGGTCATTCATTAACTTAGACAAATATGGCAAGTTCAATGTTGCTAGGAATTAAAATCTTGGGTCAAACCGGGGCACTAAAAGTGTCAGTCTAGGGATTAGAGGGACTTGCCCCTGAATGCCCATAAGTAAAGGCAGGGTTGCCCCCAGCCACCAGTTACGAAGTGGATGGATTACTTTGAAATGGATTTCATCCATGAGCCATAGGGTTGTGAGTAGGAGGTGCAGTATAAGAAGTTCAGGCCATCCCAATCGAAACTGGGGTTTGAAAAACAGGAGCAAGTATCCCTCCGCTAAACAACAAAAAGGGAGAGCTCGTAAACGGGGCCGAGACCGGAGTTTGAAATTTTTTCCCAAAAGAGGTATTGTTTCCAAACTGCACATAAGAAGGTGATGGGCATACATACGAAGTGGATGGGGGAATGTGTCCCCCATTCCAAGGAAATACTTGGACGAAAGTCGAGGATCCTACCGGACCACTCTGGGCAGTGTATGTGAAGGAGGAAGGAACAGTAGGTATATTAGGGATCCCAGTAATCATGTCACCAGAAGCACCTGCTAAGCTTGAGTGAACCGGCGGTTGGACCACCTGGCTCGCTGGAGTCAAAGGCGTAGAAGGTATGCTATATCTAGGGGCACTTATTGAGGGAGGTAGTACCCCTTCAACCATAATGGCTGAGGTGAAAACAAAAGAACTTTCTCCCGCAGTAGACATAATCCTACCCACAGGGACACCTAAAATAGGTGAATCAAATGGTCTAACCTGGACAATCATAGGATCTTTTAAGTCTGTCAAGGGTGTGTTAAAATTCCTTACAAACTCTTCAGTATACAAGTATTCTATCTCAAATGTATCAAGACGGTTAGCTATAAGTGATCGTTCACCTGGAACTTCACTTACTTCTACCGGTTCAAATGAACTATCCGTATCCAATCTCCGCCTTTGGGGTGGAGGTGGATGTTCTAGTGTGATGAGAGGAGGAAGGTTTTTCAACCTATTTGACCTTCTTATAGGTTTTTCCTCCACGATTGAAAATTTAACAAATCAAACCCTAAGTCCAACTAAACACAAACAAAACCACATAGAAAACACTATGAAATTTCCTAAAGCCTCAAATAGTCAACAAGGGTGAAAGATATGCTTTTCCGAAGAAATATGAAGAATGATTACTTGACATCCTTGAAGTGGTTCTTCGGCACAAGAGGAGGAATCACCCAACGCCCTCCTACACTTTCAACAAGGGCTACCTTCCAAGCCCATCCAAGGTGAACCAGAAATAATCTTCCGGTTTACCTAGGTATCAACCCTAAATATCAAGAGACTAAAGGCTACCTTATCTATACCAATAGTCTGGGGGGATAGTCGCAAGCCTGAATCGTACGCATGGGCAGGGTAGCTAATCCCGAAACTCTGTCTAGGACAGAATCCCCAGATGCGTAAAAGTTCTGTTTTACGTTTTGACAAGGAATCAGAGGGTTATCTCTTCAGTCCAATGCATCCACGCAGCCTCGTGTTTGACTCCCTTTCAAGAGGAGCTTCCTAGATACAATTGATAAAGACAAGGATTTACCTATCGAATTGTCCACTATGTTTGAATTTTAAAACTTATGGGAAGTTTACACTTCCTATCCCATAAGTCTAGCCTAAGCTAGTAGGTGAATGGCCCCTAAACAAACAAAAATTACTAGTAAATTTTAATTATTGCATTCATTTTAAAGGGCTATTTCTTACTCAGAAGGAAATGGAGTGATGAACTATGATGTTTTTGACTCGATAAGAAATAAAAAAGCAAAGGTGTATTTTTTTTTCAAAGAAAATTACCACTACTAAAGCAAACTTCTTTTTCTTTTTGTAAATATAAATTGATGAACAAATGCAATGATAAAGACAAACTAAGGCTATATTTTTGTAGTTTTGAGATTGTATTTTAAAATTGAAATGAAAACTACTTATGCAAAAACAAATGCAAAAAGCTTGAAAATGTTTTCCTTTTCACTTTTTAAAATGCTCAATCACTACTATGCACCTAAAATGCACTAAACTTGAGTATA
The DNA here is from genome assembly GCA_001517045.1 of Pseudotsuga menziesii. NCBI lineage: Eukaryota > Viridiplantae > Streptophyta > Pinopsida > Pinales > Pinaceae > Pseudotsuga > Pseudotsuga menziesii. The sequence continues at coordinate 520,924 of LPNX010545526.1, read as the reverse complement.
CTTGGATCAAATCAACTGTATAAAACAAGCAAACTGAAGTAAACAAATTAATAAGACCAAAAATCAACCAACAAGGGAAGACCGGGAACCCTGGCTTGGGCAGGTACAATGACAAGAAATCATTGAAAACACACAAAGGTAAGTGGCAAAACAATCACTATCTAAAGATAGTCTGGGAAAAACATTGCCCAAAACCTTGATCACTGATTCGGACAAAAAAAATTCAACCTATAACCCAAATAGGAAAGCCTACTTCAAAATGCATACAGAAGACAATCCAAACAAAAGAAACTCAAGGGCTTTACAGGAAAGCACTAGGTGTGGCCACCAAGGTCATCAAACTAACAACACAATTTTTATAAGGAGGGCTAACTAACAAACAAGAATCACAAAAGGACAGGGACAAGTAAACCCTAGCCCAAAAATCCCTATTTCAAGGCTTGTATGCGACTGTGTATAAGGGAAACTTGTGTACTATATGCGACTGTCCTAGAGAGAAACCCGCGTACACAGGCCTCTATACGCGACTGTGTATGAGAGCAACCACGTACATGTACAAAATTTTCTCAAAAAAAAAAGGAAAATCCACAAGGCCTTCAAACACTGTGGTAAGCATGAACCAGGACAAAATACCACACACAAAATCAAGGCAAAGACTGGTTAAGGGTAACAAAAATAACCTATAGCAGTCTGTGCTCCCCAGCGGAGTCTCCAGTTCTGTTGTTTAGGAATAAAAACCTTGCAACCGAATGTTTGGGGTTACCAACGTACTCTTAAAACTTGTAGGCAATCCACTTTAAATTACAAAAAGGAAACAAGAAGATAGGATGGGCTCACCCGATTCACGACGGTTGATCCAAGCTTTGTCTTCTCCCGCTTTGCTTCTCCTCCAAAGCTTTCAGGGATGTTTCTCCTTCACTTGTAAAGAGAAAATACTCCAAGTGAAAGCTTATACATGTATATAGTACAGGTTAGATAAACAATATATAGAGTGCTTAATCATAAATATTCATCAAACCATGATACATTAAAGACATTCAAAACACATTTGGAATAAGGATTCTCTTTATTAACAATAGTGAATGAGTTAAGGTTACAACCCAACGCTTGAAATAAGGACTCCTCTACAACCAAAGGATTCTGAGTTCTGCTACTCTAAAGACTTTCGAATAGATACCATCAGCATAACTTTGCTCTCCAAGTATGATTGATTAATACCCTCCCCAAGGCCTTTATTTATACTTAGTGAAATAAGGTAGTTTTGAGGGTTGAGGAGGTTGAGACAGTTAAGATGGTTATGGTTTAGGGCTTAACAAATCTTAAATAATTGCGATTTATTATTTTTAATGTCAAAGGAAAGCGTACGTGAGTATTGATACTGGCAACCCGTGTATGACATGTGAGTTGCTCTAAGGGAAAACTGCGTACAGATCTGTACGCGAATTGCAATGACAAATACTCGCGTACAGTACGCGACATGCTATAGGAAAAGTTGTGTATGTACGTGGGTTGCATATAGGAAAAGTCGCGTACAAAAATTGACATATTAAAAGGTAAAAATGGCAAGCTGGATGGATACTGAATTTATTTCATAACATGCCCATCTATAGTGTTTTAGGCAACCTTAAATACATAAATGTCCTTTTGTACGCCAACATAGGAAATGTCGACACTCGGACGGAGAAGTGCCATTTGGGTTGATAACAGTTACTCTTATACTACATCTTCTTCTTCTACTTCAAATGAATGGCTCATTGATTCTAGAGCATCTTATCATATGGCTAAGGATCAAGCCCTATTTTATACTATGCATCAATGTAACACCAACCAAATATTTGTTGGTGATGATAGATCTCTATGTCTTGTAGGGTTTGGAACAGTTCCTGTAAAAAATGGTCATTTTAGTGATGTACTATGTGTTCCAAAAATTTCCTGCAATTTTTTATCAGTCTATCAAATTACTCATTCAAGGGAAGGTAAAACTGTGACGTTTACACCTCACCAAGTTGTAATCAAGTATTTTAAAAATCCTCAAATGTCCTTGCTACTCGAACTGTTGATGATATTACCAGGTTGTACAACTTTAACAACTTTGGGTTATCACCTTTTCCTTCAATTTTTGTTGCTCATAGTGATAACTTGAGCAAACTTTGGCATGAGTGATTTGGTCACTTCAATTATCACTCATTGCAAAAACTATGTAAAGATGATATGGTGACTAGTCTTCCGATGGTATCTTGGAAGGATGGTGTTTGTTCTAGTTGTGTACTCGGAAAACATCATCGAGACAGTTTTGACAAACGTACCTCTTAGCATGCGTCGGTTCATTTGGAGCTTGTGCATAGTGACTTGTGTGGTCCTCTTCCATCTGCATCCTTTCCTGGTTTAAAATATTTCTTAAATTTCATTGATGACTACTCAAAATGCACTTGGGTTTACTTGCTAAAACTTAAGAGCGAAGTATTTAACATGTTCTTGGCCTACAAGGCCCTTGTTGAAAAACAATCTGGTCATCAAATTATTAAGTTAAGATCTAACAATGGAGGAGAATATGTTAACAACAAGCTCACTACTTTCTACACTGAACAAATAATCCAACAACAACACACTGTTCCATATACACCACAACAAAATGGTGTAGCTGAACGGAAGAACCGCACTTTAAAAGAAATGGCAAATTGTATGATCCAATCTAAGGGACTAAGTCTTCAATATTGGGCTGAGGCCATAAATTATGCAAATTACATAGTTAATCGCACACCTACTAAAGTTTTACAAGGTATAACACCAGAAGAAGCATGGAGTAAAATTAAACCAAATGTAAATCACTTTCGTGTGTTTGGTTATGAAGCATGGGCTCACATTTCGGATCAAAAACAGAAAGCATTGCAGCCTAAAAGTGAAAAGTGCATATTTGTTGGATATTCAAAAGATGTAAAAGGTTATAGACTTCTTCAGCCCCATTCACATGATAAAATAATTAGAAGAGATGTTAAAATTGATGAAAATCTCTTGGCCTGCGAGCCTAACTTGGCGGGTGTGCCATCTTTGGCCTGCGAGCCTGATTCGGTGATTGTGCCTTCTTCTTCTTCTTCCAACTTCCTTGAAAGGTTTCCAACTCCAGTTTCTGATGATGACAGTGAGGATGAAAATCCACCTCTTCCTACTCATGTTCCTCCAATTGCACCAGCACCAATACTTCCTCGATGGGTCTGTTCAACATGTGAAGCAGCTGGTGATCTTGCCGGTGATCCTAGAGATCAACATTGAACACGTTCTCAGTTTCAGTGAGCCTCTTCTCTTTTGGCTCAATTTTCCAAGAATCATGATCCAGAAACTTTTGCAGAAGCTTCAGGAAATCCAAATTGGGATGCAGCTATGGATGAAGAATATCATTCCTTAATGACGAACGATACTTGGGATCTTGTTCCTCTTCCAAAAGGAAGAAAAATTTTCAGATGTAAATGGGTCTGTAGAACTAAGTATGCATCATATGGAAGCGTTGAAAGACTTAAGGCAAGGTTAGTTGCCAAAGTTTTTTCCCAAGTTGAAGGGATTGACTACAATGAAACCTTTGCCCCTGTAGCAAAAATGAACTCCATCCGCCTTGTTCTTTCCATTGTAGCCTTACATAACTAGGAATTCCATCAAATGGATTTCAAGTATACCTTCTTACATGGTGATTTACATGAGTAAATTTACATGGAACAACTTCCTGGATATGTTCAGAATAACTCTAGCCTTGTTTATCTCCTTAAGAAATCCTTATATGGCCTTAAGCAAGCTCCTAGAGCTTGGTATGCCAAAATGGATAGCTTTCTCCTTGACATTGGTTTTTCTAGATGCCATTCTGACCCCAATGTCTATACCAATAAAGCAGGAAACCATCTCATCATACTTGTTCTTTATGTTGATGATCTTATCCTTACTGGTAGTGACCCTAAACTTATAACCCATGTGAAATCTAGTCTTAAGCAAAATTTTGAAATGCCAGACTTAGGACATTTGCATTATTTTCTTGGTCTCCAAGTCTTGCAAACCAAAGAAGGAATCTTTCTTTCCCATTCTAAGTATGATTGTGACCTTCTCCATCGCTTCCACATGGAAGATTGTAAACCAGCCCCTTCTCCCTTCCAGTTTGGAGTTAAAATTTCTGCCACTTGTACTTCCCCTGAAGTAGATGCCACCTTGTATCATCAGCTTGTTGGTAGTCTTTTATACTTGACTCATTCCCATCCTGACCTTTCCTTTGATGTTGGTCGTGTTGCCCGTTATATGCAAAGTCCTCATGAAAGTCACTGGAAAGTAGCAACAAGAATACTTCGATAGATTTGAGGTACAATTCAGTTTGGGATTCATTATAGTATAGGGGGGAAACCTTTGTTGGTTGGTTTCACTGATTCAGATTGGGTCAATGATCCTGATGATCGAAAGTCTACTGCAGGTTATGTTTTCAGTCTGGGATCTGGACCTACCACTTGGGATTGTAAGAAACAACAAGCTCTTGCTCTTTCTTTAGCAGAAGCGGAATATCGAGCCATAGTTAATGCCCATCAGGAAGCTTTATGGCTTCGACAGATCCTTTCAGAGTTTGGATTCGAGCAACAGTATCCTACTCCACTTTGGTGTGACAATCAAAGTGCCATCAAGCTTTCCAAAGATCCAGTTATACATCAGCGCAGCAAACACATTGAGCTACACATGCACTTCATTAGAAATCTTGTTCATGATAGTGTTATTGAAGTTCTTTATTGCCCTACAGATGATCAAGTTGTAGACATCTTCACCAAGTCTCTTACAGAAGTGAAATTTTCTAAACTTCGGTCTATGTTAGGAGTTCAATAATGTGTCCTTAAGGGGGGATAGGCTCTAATGCCTCCTTCCTTCTCCTAATAGTGTCACTTTTGTAAATCCTTCAATCCTATCCCAAGTTGTTCTTAAGGGGGGATGTTAGGATATTTAGACACCTAGGAGTTAGTTAAGATCAACTTGTGTAATATATCCGTTAGGTAAAAGTGTGTTTCTTTAGTATGCATTAGTATGCATTTGTAAATATTCTAATAAGACAGTCACGATATGTTCTAGACGTAGAGTGATATGACGGTTCAACTTCTCTTAGGTCATACCTACCATTAATCTGTGGCTTAACACCTGATTGGTCTATGATCTCTATTTAAAGAGCATAGAGGGTCCTTGGCTAGTTGATCGATTATGAGAAGCTCATGTAACTTTATTTCTTTTGCATAATAAATTTCTCCAATTAACTATTTGGCTGGGGTCGTGGAATGTTTCCCTCTCGAGTGTTTTAACCACGTGACAAACATCAGTGTGTTGATCTGTGATCTATTTGTGTGAAGTGGTTGCTCAAGGTGTTTGATCTTTTGGGAGTACCCTGTGTACCCGAACAAAATTCTGGCCATTAAATTTCTTGATCTTGATTCTCGAAGTGCCCACCATTCTCTTTCAATGCACAAATTAACACTACAAATCTCCTACCCGAGATCTATCAACCGCATCGAACCCTTAGCAACAAAGGTGTCCCCCTGATGCCAAAATTGAGCTCTAATACCACATGTAAGTTTTAAACCTGTGTAGAGAAGCAAAGAATACATATTATTTTAATCAAAATAGAGATCACAACACATCATTCACACATAAACACAGAGATTTACCCTGGAAACCCTTAACTGAGAAAAACTAGAAAACCTTGGAGCCACACCTCCTATATTCTCTTCATTACATTATGAATCCTCACAATACAAAATATAGGTATTCCACAACATCTAAATACCCTAATCCGTTAACTTGGATTATAAAAAGACTCCAATCCCTTAACCGGGATTAAGTTACATATTTTTAGACAAATTCTAAAAATAGCCACAAATAGCTATAAATAGCCATAAAATATATAAATATCCAAAAGGTGATTTTGGGATCACTGAGCTACAGTGCTGACATACGCAATTCCCGTCCATACGTACATGCAAAGAATATAACATATACCCAACAAATATTTGGTGGTGGTTCATGTAGTGATGGACGAGGCTCTACGATATGGCCTACTCCCTTCTTGATTAGGAATTTGAACAAAAGGGTTGGTAGAGAGCAAATAAACTGCTTAGTGAGGTCCATATAAAACCTTCTCTCAATACTTTTGACCAAGACTCTTTCCTCCACAGCTTGTTCTTCATAGAATTCATCTATGATCTTTTCAAACCACTCCGACAAGTTTGTTCTATTAGATTTTCAACATTAAGCTAGCATTATTAGGATCTTTAATTGAGAGAATAACAAGTACAAAAATCAAACACAAGAGACAATGAACACAGTGTTTTTCCTTGGGGAAACCATAAAGGATAAAACCTCGCAACTTCCTCAAAGATAGAATTAGCACCAAAACAGTAAGTGATCTCCCAACAGCAGTAATCTTCTTCTTGTCTAGCCCTAGGTTCTTCTCCTTCATGCACTACACTTGAGTGTGGATGAGTTGTGTGATAAATAGAGACTCCAGTTCTCTATTTATAATAATCTTGACATGAATAAAACCCTACCAGGGCCGACCTCTACTAGGAGAGTCTAATAACCCTAGTGCCCTGGAACTGCGGGGACTTTACACCTTAGACAGTCAGAGGGTTACCCACTATGACTTGACATGACTTGTTTACATAATTGATCCTCTCGATTGAAACATCAGGGAATGAAAATATGACTCAATCACATTATAGATACATCCTAGAATAAACATTGAGTTACAATACATAAGATACATAGATGAATACATTCCAAAGTTACAAATACATCAACACTCCCTCTTAACTAGAAAGGTATTCTTTCGACACAATTTACAGCACTGGTCTTCTTCTCTGTATCAACTGGATCATCTTGTCATCTGCATCTCAAGTCTTCTGAGTCTTCAAGTCATCTTCATCTTCAAGTCATCTTCATTCTTCGAATCTAGATCATCTCTCGATCTAAATCATCATGGGACATCATCACTTGATCTAGATCATCACTTGATCTGGATCATCACTGGATCTGGATCTTCACTCAATCTAGATCATCACTGCTGGATCATCATCATTGGATCTCAATCATCACTCGATCTGGATCATCACTGGCAATAATCATCATGGGTTCTATCTCATGATTCTTCTCGTCACAGGAAGTTCTACAGAGCTAGCCCTTTTTTATGGTGGTTGTAGGCCTAGCCTCCATGTAGGTCTTCTTTAGCACTTATATCTGACACTAAGTCAGAATGGCTCACCCAGCACTTACATTTGACCTACTCGTTAGAAAGGCATGCCTAGAACTCACATCTAATCATGTAGGAAGCAATCCTATAATCATATCAGAAAGGCCCAGCACTCACATTCACCAGCATGATAGGAACTCAAACTACTATCATCTGTGAAATGGCTCCACACTTACAACCACCAGCATGATAGGAAGCCAAACTACTATCATCTGTGGAAAGGTAGAGCACTCACATCCACCAGCATGGTAGGAACTCAAACTAATACCATCTATGGAAAGGCTCATCACTTACAATCACCATCATGGTAGGAACTCAAACTACTACCATCTGTGAAAAGGCACAGCACTTACAGTCACCAGCATGATAGGAACTCAAACTACTATCATCTGTGAAAATGCTCAGCACTTACAACCACCAGCATGATAGGAACCCAAAATACTATCATCTATGGAAAGGCCACTGCACTTACATCTGATCATGTGGGAACACATCCCTCAGTCACATCAGAATGGCTCTTAGTCCTAGACTAAGGATCCCTGGTACCTCACTAGGTAGCTCCATTCAAAGAATGGTGGTAGCCCTTATATCTGACACTAAGTCATAATGGCTTAGCACTCATATCTGACATGGGAGGAACCTAATCCTTTAGCCATGATAGAATGGCTTCAGCCCTTACATCTGATCAAGTGGGAACACATCCCTCTATCACATTAGAATGTCCATGCACTCATATTTGATCATGTGAGAGAACATCTCATGGTCATATCAGAACGGCCCTCAGTCCTAGACTGAGTTTTCCTGGTACCTCACCAGGCAACTCCATTCCAAGAATGGAAATAGCCCTTATATCTGATCATGTAGAAACCAATCCCACAGTCATATTAAAATGGCTTAGCACTCATATCTGTCATGGAAGGAACCAATCCTTTCAACATGATAGAATGGCTCAGCCCTTACATCTGACCTGCTCGTCAGAATGGCTATGGATCTCAGCACTCATATCTGTCATGGAAGGAACCAATCCTCTCTCCATGATAGAATGGCTCAGCCCTTACATATGACCATGGAAGGAACTAATCCTCTCACCATGTTAGAATGGCTATGGATCTCAGCATTCATATCTGTCATGGAAGGAACCAATCCTCTCACCATGACAGAATGGCTCAGCCCTTACATCTGACCATGAAAGGAACCAATCCTCTCACCATGTCAGAATGGCTATGGGAATCATTTCTTTCCCTTGGAGGAAACCTCGATTTGGAGAACACTAAGCTTCTCCCTGAAGTACTCGAACTTCACTCTAGCCAATGGCTTCATCAATACATCAGCTATTTGTTCCTCCGTCGCAACATACTGGAGCTTCACTGCTCCCTTCTGCACCATATCCTTGATATAGTGATACTTCATCTCGATATGATTTGACTTGTCATGGAACACTGGATTCTCTAACAACTTCACACAAATCTGGTTGTCACAATGTATATAAGTAGCATCCAACTAGAGATCAAATAAATTAGACACTGAGCTTCTGTAGCCATACTACCTCACAACTAGCTGAACAAGTTGCGACATACTCTGCTTCAGCTATACTCAGTGCCACACAGGATTGCTTCCTACTAAACCAAGAGATCACGCATGATCCCATACTGAAACAACATCCTGAAGTGCTCTTCCTATTGATGGCACTTCCTGCCCAATCTAAATCAGGATAACCCTCTAGGTAAATCTTTTGATTCGCATCGTACTTGAGCCCATAATCAACTATACCCTTCAGGTACCTCAGAATATGCTTTGCAACAATCAAGTGAACATTTCTTGGATCTGTCAAGAACTGGATCAAGGTGTTCATAGCAAAGCAAATGTCTGGTCTCATGTTCATCAGGTACATCAATGACCCAATCATCTGATGATACATTGTAGCATCAACCGACTCTGATGAAGCATCACTCAATAGCTTCAGGTTCGATGCCATAGGTGTGTCCATAGTCTTGCAATCTATCATCCCAAACCTCTTCAGGATCTCTACTGCATACTTCCCTTGTCCAAGGAATATTCCATCCATACTCTGCCACACTTCCATACCTAGAAAGTAATGCATCATACCCAAGTCCTTCATCTCGAACTCAGCAGCAAGCTTTCTCTTTATATCAACAATCAACCCATCCGTACCTGTCACAAATAGATCATATACATATAGTAGAAGCATCATTGGGTTTCCATCTTCAACCTTATAGTAAAGGTTGGAATTTGCTTTACTCTTGGTAAAGCCCAAACTGGATAGAAAATTGTCAATTCTGTTGTATCAGGTCCTGGGTGCCTATTTCAAACTATACAGGGCTTTCTTCAATCTGCATACATGAGACTCTCTATCATGTGTCTCAAAACTGAGTGGTTGTTCTACATACACTTCCTCTTCTACTACACCATTCAAGAAGGTAGTCTTGACATCCATCTGGTGTATCTTCCATTTCATCACTGCAACCAGAGCAAGTATTGATCTAATGGAAGTGTATCTGCCTATAGGTGCAAAGGTTTCTTCATAATCTATTCCTTCTTTCTGAGAGAAACCCTGAGCCACAAATATTGCTTTATATTTTTCAACGCTACCATCTGCAGCATGCTTGATCTTATAGATCCATTTGGAAGTTAAAACTGACTTCCCTTCTGGTATTGGGACAACATCCCATACATCATTCTTCATGATCGATTGTTATTCTTCGATCATAGCATCCTTCCATTCTTTTCGTTCTACCGCTTCTTCATAACTGGAAGGTTCTTTATCAATGAAATCACATAGTAAAGCTACATACCTAGAGCATGATCTAGTCCTCTTTCTTTCTCTATGATTCTCTTCTGGAGCCCCATATCTTTCTGCACCTTGGATAAGTTCTTGTACCCAAGCAGGTTTCCTCTTATGAGGATTCTTCTCTAGAGGTGGATCTACAGGTCTTTGTGGTTCTTCAAATTCTCGTTCTTCTTCTTGAGCTGCTTCATTCATGGTTGTATCATGAATTTTGGGTGCTTCTGCTTCTTCAGGTTCTTCAGCAGGTATCTTTCTGGATTTGTTGTAAGGTATGTCTACATCAAATGTCACATCCTTGCTAATGTCAATCTTCTTGTATCCTAGTAAACAGATTATGTAAGCCTTCGAGCTTTCAGAGTATCCCACGAATATACCCTTCTTTCCTGAAGGATCTAATTTTGTCCTTTTCTCCTTTGGGATGTGTATGTACACAGGACAACCGAATATTCTGAGATGGTTGACTTTTGGTATCTTGCCGAAGAAGACTTCTTCAGGAGTCTTGTTCTCCAATACTCTATGTGGAGGACAGTTCTGTACATACACCGTTGTTCTAGCATCTTCAGCCCAAAGATGCATAGGAAGATCTTGATCATGAAGCATTGCTCTTGCAGCTTCCATGATAGTTCTGTTCTTCCTTTCTGCAACTCCATTATGTTGTGGATTATAAGGAGTGAACAACTCCATCTTAATCCCTAAGTCTTTGCATAACCTCTTGAATTCATTTGAGGTGACTTCTCTTCCATTGTCTGATCGAAAAGTATTGATCTTCCTTTTAGTTTGGTTTTTTGATCAAGGCTTTGAATTCCTTGAATTTACTAAATACTTCATCTTTGTTCTTCATGAAGTAAACCCATGTCTTCCTAAAAAAATCATCAATAAAAGAAACATAATATGCATACCCGCTTAGTGAGCTTGATGACATAGGAGCGCATACGTCGGAGTGGATGATTTCCATGATTCCTTTTGCTTTGCTTTCGCTACTTGGAAATGTCTTCTTTTTGTTCTTTCTCTTCACACATCCTTTGCAAACCCCATCATGTTTTGCTTGGATTTCTGGAATACCTTCAATAGCTTTTCTTGCAATAGGTAGTGCTCTGTAATGTACATGTGCAAGCATTCTATGCCAAAGTTCATTTGGCTCTACTGAGTCATGAACCAATGCTTGTTCTGGATGGCCCTTCAATTTGTACAATCCTTCTTCTTGTTCTCCAATCACTACTACATCATCGATAGTCTTTCCTCTAGGCCACATAATGACTTGACCATCTATGAATGCAACCCTCATTCCTTTTGCATCCAATGCTGATATGGAGAGAACGTTCTTCTTGAGTCTTGGTACAAACAATACTTCCTTCATTATTAGAGACTTACTAGAGTCTAGTTTATATGAAGATTCCCCACTACCTTTTATTGGATATCGGTATTCATCTCCTAGTTTCACCTTGTGAGGTGATTCATGTTCTGATAGTCTTACAAAGGATTCCTTGAATCCAGTCATATGTTTGGAAGCCCCACTGTCTATAAGCCAATCATCACTACCATGACTAATGTTACTTGTGAGAGCGGAAATCAAAACATATTCATCCTCGCTTGAAGAATCTTCACTTTCATATCTGGATCTCTTCTTGGATGGTTCATCATCCTCTGCAGCATGAGCATGATGTCTTCTTTTGTTCCCCTTCTTCTTATGAGAGTGGTTCTTGTTCTTAGAACAGTATTTTGCAAAGTGTCCTTTTTCATCACATGTATAACATCTCAATCCAGATAGGTCCTTTCTATTGTTATCCTTAGAATGAGAGCTCTTACCTTTGGAGTAATGAGGATTTCTTCTTCCCCTCTTCAAGTAAACTGTGAGGGCTTGATCTTCACTTCCCATCTTCTCTTCTCGGGCTGCTATCCGAGATTATTCTTAAGAGCATTCTTCCCATAGTCTGCTGAACTTGACTAACTTCTTTCTTGCACAGATTCCTTGGATGAAAGAATCCCATGACCTAGGAAGGCCATTCAAAGTACTCATCACAATCTAGGCATTTTCCACTTCTTCATCAACAGCTTCTAATTTTTCCTTGATCTGAGAAACCCTTGTGAAGTAGGACTGGATAGTCTCAGCATTCTGAATCTTCACATTCTTCAGTTTATTCCTCAGAGTCATCTTCCGGTTTATGTTCTTCCCTTCAAACAATTTGGTTAGGGCATCAAACATAGCTTTAGGTGTCTTGAGAGAGGACACCTGTGGGATAAGGTGATCCTTGATAGAATCAGCAATGATCCTCTTTTCCATAACCATATTCTTCTTATGTAAGGACTTTGCGTCATCTCCCTCTGGAATTGGAACCTCCTCATGGATGTAGGAGTCTAATTCATTCTCTTCCAGGACTAGGGAAATCCTATACTTCTAGGCTCGGAAGTTATCATCTCCCTCAATATTTTCATCAAACTTGGTATGATGAGACATCTTAAAATGAGAATCTCAAATGGAAATACAAAATATTTTTGGATATTACCAGGTCAAGATGTCGAATCTGAAACTTGAGCTGAAATCCTGTAGAGCTGGTTCAGGAGCAAATTAGGGTTTTGCTTTTCCAGAGTTCTGTCCACCCAAATGCCTTGAAATTTGTCCCTAAATTTGATTTTGGGGAGGAGATCAATTCAGGCATGGGCTCACTGAAAAATTCCCCTTCTCTGAAAATCCCTAATTTCCAGCAGCAGTGTCAGGTCCAAAACTGAAAAACCTCAGAATTGGATTATGCTTCGACAGAAAGATGTGCCCTAAGGAGGAGAGTTATTCCACCTTAATTTTGCTAAAAATATACAGAGGAAGATCCACAAACCAGGAATCCCTTGTTCCCATAGGTGCAAAGTGTCTTCTTCTTAGGTTAGCTCTGATACCATGTTAGATTTTCAACATTAAGCTAGCATTATTAGGATCTTTAACTGAGAGAATAACAAGTACAACAATCAAACACAAGAGACAATGAACACAGTGTTTTTCCTCAGGGAAACCATAAAGGATAAAACCCCACAACTTCCTCAGAGATAGAATCAACACCAAAATAGTAAAAACCCCAAAACAGTAAGTGATCTCCTGACAACAGTAATCTTCTTCTTGTCTAGCCCCAGTGTCTTCTCCTTCCTCAACTATGTGCTACACTTGAGTGTGGATGACTTGTGTGATAAATAGAGACTCTAGTTCTCTATTTATACTAATCCCAACATGACTAAAACCCTACCAGGGCCGACCTCTATTAGGAGATTCTAATAACCCTAGTGCCCTGGAACTGTGGGGACTTTAACCCTTAGACAATCAGAGGGTTACCCACTATGACTTGACATGATTTGTTTACATAATTGATCCTCTCGATCGAAACATTGGGGCATGAAAAGATGAATCAATTACATTATAGATACATCTCGGAATAAACATCGGGTTACAATACATAAGATACATAGATGAATACATTCCAAAGTTATAAATACATCAACATGTTCATCCGCATTGAATTAGTTTCTCTAGTAACTCTTGGTATTTAGTTGCTTCCAGATTTTTTATGCAAAAGTTTTTTCAACAGCTGGGGTACCAACTCTATAAACTTCTCATGTGTTTAGGTAAATAATTTCTCCTTTTCCTGAGCAATGGTTAATCTGTTTCTTCTCGCGTATTTTTGTAAGTAATTTGTAATCTTACGCTCCCACCAATTCTTAATCTCTTGCTCTGATATCATCTATGCATGGTCATGTCATCCCTATATGTACTACCAGAAATAGAAGCAATGTTGTAATCTCATAGATCACATAAGGTTACCAATAATACACATAAAGAATCATATAAACATACAGAGACAAGAGACAAGAGACAAGAACAGGTAATGGAATAATAGATTATATTATAGAATCACATGAGGGTCCATACATATATCGAAACTGAACCCCATTCTTAACTGGCTCAACAGCCTAATATATATGATTTACAAAATGGTTATGATTAAATATTTGTCGGTTTGGTCAACCGACATGACCTTTGGAGGCCGACCTAATATCCGATTAGTCAGTTAACTTGACTAGTCGGCTCATCGACTAGCTCCTCCAACAAAATGCCTTCATGCTTTTCATGTATTTTTGGAAGACCCTCAACAACTTTGCTTGCAAGTGGTAGTGCCCTATAGTGAACATGTACAAGCCTTCTATGCCAAAGTTCACTTGGCTCTATTGAGTCATGGACCAAAGCTTGTTTTTGTTGGCCCTTTAATTTGTATAAGCCTCCCTCTTGCTCTCCAATCACTATTGCATCATCTATAGTCTTTCCCTTTGGCCACATAGGGAATTGGCCATCTACAAATGCAAATCTCATACCTTTTTCATCTAATGCAGATATGGAGATAAGATTCTTCTTTAGTCTTGTTACAAACAAGACATCCTTCATCTTCATAGATTTTCTAGATTCAATCTTATAGGAAGCTTCACCACTACCTTTTATGGGATACTAGTAGTAATCCCCAAGTTTCACTTTATGGGGTGACTCATGTTCAAATAGTTTTAGAAAGGATTCTTTGAATCCCTTAATGTGATTAGAAGCCTCACTATCTATGAGCCAATCATTGCTTCCATGTGTAACAGTTCCTGCGAGGACAGAAATCAAAACATACTCTTCATCGCTTGAAGAATCTTCACTTTCTTCTTCAACTCTCTTCTTGGGAGGTTCATCATCTTGTGCAGCGTGAGCATGATGTCTTCTTTTGTTTTCCTTCCTATTTTGAATGCCACCTTTATTTCTAGGACAATCTATGGAAAATTTTCCTTTCTCATCACATGTATAGCATCTGAATTTAGATAGATATCTGCTAGATATTATAGGTTTATCTTTATGATGCTGGTGAGAATTATTACCTTTGATATGATGGTGGTCCCTTCTGATTTTCTTGGTGTGTGTTATGAGAGCTTGATCTTCATTTCCAATATTTTCTTCTCGGGCTAATATTCAAGCTTCTTCTTGTGAGCACTCCTCCCATAGCCTACTAAAAATGATTAACTTTCTTCTAGCACAAATCCCTTGAATAAAGGAGTCCCATGACCTAAGGAGACCATTCAAGGTGGTCATCACAATTTCTCCATTCTTTACTTCTTCTTCCATAGCTTCAAGTTGTTCTTTGATTTGAGAGACCCTTGTAAATATGACTGTATGGTATCTACATTCTAGATCTTTACATTCTTCAACTGATTTCTCAAAGTAATCTTCTGATTTATATTCTTCCCTTCAAATAGCTTGGTCAAGGAATCAAACATCTCTTTAGGTGTCTTTAGGGAAGACACATGTGGTATATGGTGATCCTTGATAGAATAAAAAATAATCCTCTTGGCCTTGACCAAGTTCTTCTTGTGTAAGGATTTGGTCTCATCTCCCTCTGGAACTGGAACCTCTCCACTTATGTAGGTGTCCAATTCATTTTCTTCAAGAGCAATTGAAATCCTATACTTGCATGCTCGGAATTTATCAGCTCCTTCAATCTTTTCATCAAGCTTGGTGCGATGAGACATATTTAATTAGACCCTCAAATGGATATACAAGATATTTAGATATTACCAATTTTATATGCCCGAACTAGATCTGGAGTTGATCTTTCGCAGTGTTAATTTTTTTGGTCCAGGTTCAAATTATGGTTTGACTTTCCTGGAGTTCTACCCAACCAAAAAATTCAATCTTGGTCTCTAAATTTCTATTTTGAGGAGGAGAGCAATCCTATGCTGGGCTCACTAAAAAATTCCACTTCTATGAAAATCCCTAATTTCCTGCAGTAGTGACAGGTCAAAATTTGAAAATGCTCGGATTCATATTATTCTTCTATAGGAAGATGCACCCTTCAATGGAGATTTAGCCTAGCCTCCTTTTGCTGATGATCTGTCGAGAGAAACCCAAAAATTAAGAAGCTGCACAATGTCTTCTTCTTAGGTTAGCTCTGATACCATGCTATATTTTTATCATTTAATTAATATGATCTAGGATCTTATATGAGAGAATAACATGGACAACATTAATGACAAGAGACAAGCGACACAAAGAATTTTCCTTGGGGAAACCATAAAGGAGAAAACCCCACAACTTCCTTAGAGATAGAATGAGCACCAATAGAAAAATTAAAACCCAAAAGATACAAAGATGATCTCCAACAACTGTTCTCTCTCTCACTTGTGCAAGCTACTCCTCTCTCACTCATGCACTACCGTTGAGTGAGCGTGTGTTTCAAATAAAGAGTCTCACTCTGTATTTATACTTGTTTTCCACTTGACATTTAATCTACAGGGTTGAGTTCTTTAGGAGAGTCTAATAACCCTAATACAACTCAATTGCGGGGTCTATTTCCCTAACTTACAACAAAGGGTTAACCTCAATAACTTTACATGAATTTATTATAGTAATGACTCTTTCAAAAGGAGGAACAAACATATCTCTCAGGGTACAATGAAATACGATAATAAATATACAAGTGAATACATTCTGAAGTTACAAATACATCAACATGAGGTTCTTAAATTCAGGGTGGGGAATATGATGCATCAAACCAGTTAAATATGTTGATAAGGACTTGACATGACATGGATTGAGGCAAGCACTTGTAAAGGAGGAGTGTTTCAATGACTAACTCCTTACTTTCGTATGTGATACTCAATCTTACTGAAGTTTATCATTTTATTCTATTGGTCATCGTAATGGGGATTTTGTCTCTACTCTAGAAGTTTTCTTGTATGTTTTAGGAGAGGTTATTAGGTTTAGTTGGATTTGATATATTTCATCCATCTAGTTAGATCCTATTTTGTTGTGTGGTTGGGATATTATCTCAAAAGCACTAAGATAGTCTGTATATATTGACACAAATCTTGATGCATTTATATCTAATATTTTTATTTTTATTTTTAATATATCACTAAGAGAGAATCGTTAGTGTGTAGTGCTGGGAATGTTATATTCTTTGCATGAAAATCAACTAGCAAAGTTGATAGTCAACTGGTATAAGTCGATTGGAGTAGAAGGAAACATGTGGTGGATGTTTGGTTGATTGATTGATTGGAATAAGCTGTTTGGTCAAAGGAAAAGAACTAGTCAACAAGAAGTTGATAGAACTCCCAAAGCTCAATGAGTAATCCACCAAAGTTGACCCATTCAAGACGAGTGTAACATAATAATTGAAAGTGGTTAGGAAGTTATGGATTTTAATTAAGGAGAAGTTGGTTGCATTGCATATATAAATAAGATGAAATTGTTGTGAAGCATTCTCACGGCATGATGCAATGAAGTGTGATATGTGGTCTAGAAAGTCACGGTTCTAAACACCTATTTTTGAGTGTTTGATTAATATACGAGTGAAAGCAAATTGGTTTGCTGGTTTTCCTCACGAGAGGGTTTTTATGTTTAATGCGTTGATGTGTTGTGTGCCATTGTCTTGTGTTTAATGTGTTTAACTATATGGGTAAATTTGCAAACCTGTTGTAATTGGCATCTAGAACCAACATATAGAAACCATGTTTATTATCGCATTTCTCTATAGGTACAACAAGCAATGAACCTTGAGGTCCACATGTGTCACTTATGGCAGAAATTGTGTAGGTTACAAAAGAATTTTCCAAGATATTTCCATCATTGTGCCCCATAAGGGATAAAAATTAGAGGTAGGCAATGAGCCTAGATTGAATTGTAGCATTCGTATGTGCAACTTTGGCTAATGGTATCTTTTCCTTAATAGTTTATCTTAAAAAGAATGAACTTAAGATGGGGGCACTTATTAATTAATGAGTATTCCAAAACATGGAATCCAATCACATATCGTTCAAAACATTGAATGAATAGCATATGGTGATTGCAAGTTTTTGAATAAATTTTTAAGAAGTAGACTTGCTATTGTTGATGAATGCACTTAGGTTGATTAAAATTTTGTCTAAACATATCCTGTTCTCCAAGAAGAAGACATAGGCTCAATCCATATGTGATTCTTTCATCTAGAAATAAATATAATTGGATAGGAGACCTACACCTATAGCGTATGGGATGAATGTAGAAGATGGGGTGCAGTGAGCACTAAGGAGCAAACACGCACTATGTACCTGTTGCAGCTGTAAATTTTATCCCCAATTTTCTTAAATTTTGGGCCCCTCCTTATCATTTAAAGTTGTTTGATCTCGTGAGCTCTTGCTTTGATTCTGAATATCAGATTGCGGCTTGTTTTCAGAGATCGTTTGTGTCTGATTTTTGTGTTGGATCGAGGGTGTGAATTAGGAGAAGTCAAATCTTTGTCCTTTAAGGCCGCCATTTTGCAGGAAGAGCGAATTTAGCTGTTGCTGATCCTTAATTGTTCAAAGCACTTATGTTTTCTTGAGTCGGGCGTCTTTTTATATTGAATCGGAAGCTCCAATCCTTCTCTCTTCTGCCATGGCAGCTCCTAAAAGGGTCTCGCATCTGAAGCGCAAAGTGCTCCGATTTCTGATTTAGCCTTTCCCGCCCACGAATCGAAGGTCTTAAACCGCCATCTTTTCCGCCGTTCCAGCTCCTAAAGCGATTTAGCCTCCGATGTCCTAAATATTCTGACGCCTGATGTGAAGTTCTCCCGCTCACGTGCTTTAACTTTTTTCCCTTCTGCCATTGCAGCTGGGAAAGTCGTCCCGCGTCCGATGTCCAAAGCCGTCCGACTTCCGATTTAATTTTCTCTATCCCACGTTTTCACACCACATTAGCTCTTTTCTTTCCGCCGTTGTGGCTAGGAGATCCTTTTCCTGTCCGATGTCAAAGCCTTTTGAGGGCCATTTCAGATCTTCTCGCACAAAAGGCTTAATCCAGCCTCTTGTCAATTATAGAGATGCACCCAGTCATTTCCTGTGGATTGGTATTTTCAATTCGCATTATTTTTTGCAGTTATGTTTTCCAGTGAATGGCTCTCATTGTTGATTGCAGGTGAAATCCTGGAAAATGATGAAACTGCCATGGCAAGAAGGGAGGCGAATCGTTGATGGTGGTATGACCAAAACCACTTCAAAGACAATGAAAGCGTGAGTTTGAAGGATACAGAAGTTACTTAACCAATCATGAGTATGCAAGAAAAGACAGAACCGAAGGATATGAAGCGTTGGGGAATGAAAAAGTCATACGTTGGGGGACAGCCCAAAAGATGGGCATTTGTAGTTAAATAGGGGGAATGTAGAACTTAGAAGGGGCTTTTTCCATGAAAAATTTGTAAACTCTTTTCTTGTAAGATGAACTATTTCGTTTTACAATCAGAAAGTGCAACTTTTGCCACTGGAGAGAGTGAAAGGTGGAATGTATCAATGTGAATGAATGAATAATGTTGAAGAGGAACTATTTCGTTTTCAGCAGTGTTTCATTTACTCTGAGAGTATTTAACTTCCTGAACCTATGTTCTTGTTGAGCGTTCTTCAGTATTTTTTGGTATGTCTTCCACTGTGAGTAATAAATGTTGTTCATAAAATAATCGGCTATCTGGTTGTTTAAATATCTGTAATTGTTCATGCTTCGTGAATGAACTATCAACTATCTGTAACTCTTCATATTGCACGTACAAAATGTATTACTCACCAATGAATGATAACTCTAATCCCTAGGGATAGTTTAGGTAGTTAGTGTATTTTGTGTTATGTTGTATGTGTTTTGGGTGCTTGTGAACCTTAAGACGAGAGGTAAGAACCTGGGCATCACATTGTGACTGTTCCTTGCATCTTTAGCACCCTGCATTGTTAGTTAGGCACGTGCATATCATACATTAAGTCAAAAAATACAAAATTCATGGTGGACCGGGCTGCAACTGGTAAAACCTTTGTTTTGTTGCTTGAACTACGGTAGCCGGACCGCAAACCGGATGGATTCCCTTTACCAAACAGTCAACGGGCTAGTTGGGAACATTGATTGGGGAGAATCCCTTACTATTGTTGCCTACGAATTTCAGGGCCCCAACAGTTTTGGCGCTAGAAGGAGGGCCTCCAGTGCATGGCTGGCCGAGGAAACCCGTTTTCCCGAGAATTTTCCACTGGTAACAATCCTAAAAGCAGTGGATTTCATAATCCAATTCTGGAAGAAAGAGAATATCTATATTTCGTTGGTAACGAAATTGTTAATGATCTGAGAAGGCATACCTGGGAATACGTAAAGAATATTGGAGGATTTCCAATCATCCCTGAATTTCCCAGAAGAGAGTATAAAAAGAAAGATCGTCCTGTAACAGAAGACTCAGTGTTGGTCAGAGACTGGGAAGAGCTGGTAGAAACAGCCTTACAGGAAGTGGTGCTACCTTTGAACCAAGAAGGCCTAGAGACCCCTCACAGTTCTCCTGCTCATACTCCAGTTGGTTCACCTCCTCACTCCCCACCCAGACTCATGGCAGGAGTTAATGCTAATCAACCACCTAACCCACCTAATCCACCACTCGTATGGAGAGCCAGATCACCATTAAACCTTACACCTCCCTTACATGACCTACCTCAAGCCTTTGACAAGATGTTGCCCAAGTTTGATCCCAATGAGAAAATACTAGTAGATGATCACCTACAAAGATTTTACTTGGCCATTGAGGGATTAAGGGCCAGGGAACATGAAGACGTGCTATGCAGACTGTTCCCGCATACCCTCAAAGGAGCCGCAGCGTCATGGTACTTTGGATTTCCTACTAACTCTATCCCTGATTGGGATACCTTCGAAAGAATGTTCAAAAGTAAGTATGCAACTTAGAAAACTCATGCAACTCTCATGAAAGGGCTGTGCATGCTGAAGAAAGAGAGAAAAGAAAAGGTGCACAGTTTCACGCAAAGGTTTGCAGCATATCTCAAGAACTTCTTTGAAATAGATAAGCCTTCAGACAAGGTTCTTATTGAATACTATACTTCGACTTTAGGCCCTGATTTGGCTATGATTGCCAAAGGTAGGGCCAAGCCAACTCTGACAGAAACCTATGAAGAGGAAGAAGTGGTGGAAGATGAAAGAGAGAGCATTGAAGACTATCCAGAATAGTCTGGAGAGAAAGGCACAGGAAGAAAAACCTTATTGTTTACCAAGCCTAAGGAAGAAAAGTCTCCAGATTTGGAGAATATGGCCAAAATGATGCAAAAGCTTTCCAATAAAATCATAGATATGGAGAAAGAAAAGGAGGCACAAAAGTTTTATAAGCCATATTATAAGAAAAGAGAGGATAACCACCAGTTTCAACCTCCTCCTCATAATACTGCATCTATGAACTTAACAAAGGTAGGCTTGGATAATTTTTGCACATTCCACCAATAGCCACATTCTGAGAAGAATTGTCCATAGTGGATAAACTCAATGACGTTGGTCATGAATCAGCTGTTAGATTCTGGATTGACAGAAGAGGAAAATGAGGAAATAAAGGAAAATTCTGCTTCCACGTCTACTAAAGAACAGGAAGAGGAAACCATGGCTTTATGGAATTATGTCTCACTATTTGATGCTGAAGAAGAAAAGACTCAGGGGGGTGAAGACGTTATGGAGACCAATGTAGCCACGAGGAGCCAACGGACAGTTAATGAAGACAGTCTTATACTTCCAAAGATTAAGAGGCTGCAAAGAAATGTTAAGAAGAGATTTCAAGACAAGTCTTTGGCTGATACAATTCCAGAATTCACTATTACCAGCCAAAGTCCTAGACAGAATGACACAATGGCCAGGACGAAGGAAAGTAAGGAGAGTGCTGATAGGCCTCATCCCACGGAACAACATATGGATTATGACATTGTGGAGGATTTAAAGAAGATAAAGTCGAATGTTCCACTATTCAAGATGTGCAAAGTGCCGCAGCAAAAAGAAAGGCTGTTGAGAGCCCTTGAAGCATCAGATGAAAAGACGCCCACGAACAACCAACCAGAATAAGAAGAAGAGATTGGAGAGGACAGCGGTGGAGGTAAGTCCAAGCACAAGCATCCACCTTTCCTCCTTACTTTCGAAATCTTTAACTACAATGTACATAATTGCTTGGTAGATTCAGGGGAAACTGTTAATGTCATGCCAATATCTGTCTGTAAAAGAATCAATGGGCAGCCTAAGCCATCCTCGTGGAGAGTAGTTCAGTTGGACAGGACAGATGTGAAGGTAATTGGTGAGATGGAAGATGTCCTAGTCTGTCTGGCTTCAAATGATAAAGTATGCCAGGTCATTAATATCATGGTGGATGATATACTAGATTCGTACGGCCTTATCTTGAGCAGAGATTGGTCGGCCAAACTTAATGGATATTTCACTTCTGATTGGTCACATCTGTGGTTGCCATACAAAGGAATTCCGAACTAGATCAAGATTTTAAGAGAGCCTCACATGAAGTACAGTGTTACTCGACTTGAAGAGAAGAATGAACCTATGGATTCTGTCTTGGGAAACTATTTTATTGAGTTGGAACCAGGCAATTACCAAGCAGAAGAAGCCAGCAACACATCTGATACCCAGCCTGATCTCCTTCGATTCTCCCAGGCTGATGAGATTGACTGTAAAATAGTAGATTTAGCAGTAGGAGTAGACTCGTTTGCAATAGTTAATGATTTTTGGACTTTATTTTTCAATGGCTCTAAGACATTAGAAGGGTCAGGGGCTGGTTGTGTCCTGATTGACCCACAGAAGAATAAACATTTCCTTTCATGTAGATTAGAGTTTGAGTGTACTAATAATACATCTGAGTATGAAGCACTGGTGCAGGGACTAAAGAAGGAAATTGAATTGAAGGTAAGTAATCTAAAAGTTTTTGGGGATTCTGAAATTATCGTAAAACAAATTTGGAATCAGATACATTGTATCTCTCCTCACTTAAAGGCTTACCAGAATGAGGTATGGGATTTGCTGAAATATTTTAATGCATTTAACATTATTTCAATTCCGAGAATTAAAAATGCAGCTGCTGATCTGTTGGCTACATCTACTGCTAGACTCATACCCACTAATAATTGATGTTCTGTCGAACTGCTTTTCAGGCCCTTTGTACCTGATATGATTATGAACCTACGAGTATTTGATGATGACCAGCAGATCATAGAATGTTTAATGAATGATGAGGTGTTTAAAGGAGCGATCATAGACTATGAAGAGCATCAGGCTGAGATGAAATACAATAATTTCATTCCTAAAGGAGTTAGAATGTTGGAAAAAATGTTTGATTTAAATGAAAAATTCAGAGGACCACCCAACATGAAGACCCAAAGCTCATCGCTACAGTTCGAGCTGATAAATTTGGGGACTGAAATGACTCCTAAGTTCGTGAATCTCGGCAAATGTTGTTCACCAATAGAAAGAGACAAATTCATCAGCCTATTTAAAGAATCTAGAGATGTTTTCGCGTGGACGTATGAAGATTTGAAAACGTATGACACCAGCATCATCAAGCATGTCATTCCCATTAAAGCAGGCATCAAGCCATATCAGCAGCCTTTGAGGAAAATGCATCCGAAATTGGAACCGCTGATTCAAATGAAGTGAAGAAGTTACTGGACGCACGAATCATCTTCAAAGTCAGACACTCTGAGTGGGTATCAAATTTGGTACCAGTAAGGAAAAAGTCTGGAGAAATCAGACTCTGCATGGATTTCAGGAACTTAAACCATGCATTAGATAAAGATAACTATCCTGTGCCACCCATGGAGCAGCTGCTACAAATGGTTTCAGGTTCTAAACTGTTTTCATTATTGGATGGTTTCTCTGGCTACAATCAAGTATTAGTAGCTGAAGAAGACAGCTTAAAGACAACGTTCATAACTAAATGGGGAACCTTTGCCTTTAGAAGAATGCCTTTTGGGTTGATTAATGCTGGAGTGACATTTTAGAGGGCTATGGACATAGATTTTTGAGGATTGATTGGACGAAGTGCTGCAGTGTACCTTGATGACATTACAATATTCTCAAAGAGAAGAGAAGAGAACGCATTTCACTTAAGGCAAATTTTCGAACGTTGTCGTAAGTACGGCATTTCACTCAATCCTAAGAAGTGTGTATTCGCTGTCACGGAAGGAAAGTTGTTGGGCCACATAGTTTCAAAGCAAGGGATCTCCATTGATCCAGAAAGAAACAAGGCCATTGAACAAATCCCCTTGCCCCATAATAAAAAAGGGATGCAATCCTTCATGGGAACCATAAATTTCGTACGAAGGTTTGTGCCTGATTTCGCCCAGACTGTTAAGCCGCTGTAGC
Source organism: Pseudotsuga menziesii (assembly GCA_001517045.1). Lineage (NCBI taxonomy): Eukaryota > Viridiplantae > Streptophyta > Pinopsida > Pinales > Pinaceae > Pseudotsuga > Pseudotsuga menziesii. The sequence continues at coordinate 496,696 of LPNX010545526.1, read as the reverse complement.
AGATGGTCAAGTAGAATGCACAATTCAAGTGGACAGAACTTGAGAAGAATGCTTTCAACAAAATTAAAACTGCAGTTGCACACGCACCCTCCTTGAAGAGTCTAGATTTCAATAAAGACTTTATTTTATATACTTTTGCATCCGATGATTCACTGGCAGCTGTGCTCACCCAAAATGAAGAAGGTGGGGATGAATTCCCAATCTCTTTTATGAGTACTGGTCTACAGGGGGCTGAATTAAACTACCCAGCCATTGACAAGCAAGCTTACGCAGTATTTAAGGCAATAAAGAAATTCAGGCCTTATATTTTGAAGAATCGGACCAAAGTAATAGTCCCCTACCCAGCTGTAAGATCCCTTCTCATTCAGAAAGAGTTAGGAGAAAGAAGGGGTAACTGGGTAACAGCTCTTCAGGAGTACGACCTCGAATTTAAACCAGCTTCTATAGTAAAAGGTCAAGGGTTGTGCAAACTGATGACTAAAAGTGGGAACAATGAAGAACAAGCCTGGGAGGATGAGGCCGAGTTACATGTAATGGATGTATGTCCTTTATTTATAGCTCCCGAGTCTTGGTACAGAGACTTGGTGCATTATCTGCAATCAGGGCTGTTGCCAGAGCATTGGAATTCCAAAAAAAGAAGAGCTATGTGCCTTAAATCAGCCTCCTATCAACTTGTTGAAGGAGTATTATTTAGAAAGAATTATGATGGGGTTCTCCTCAGATGCTTAGAAAAAGGAGATGCAAAGAAAGTAATGTCAGAATTGCATGATGGTCTTGCTGGGGGACATTATTCAGGAGACACTACAGCCCACAAAATCCTCAGAGCTGGTTACTATTGGCCTACACTCTTCAAGGATGCACATGCACATGTTAGGAAATGTGATATTTGCCAAAGGTGTGGTGGGAGATAGCCTAAAGTAGTAGCACCTCTAAAGCCTGTGGTGATTACAGAACCATTCGAGCAATGGGGACTAGACATTATTGGAGAAATCAAACCAAATTCCTCTCTGCAGCACAAGTACATTCTGACCGCTATGGATTATTTCACTCGTTGGGTTGAAGCTATTCCACTGTGCAAGATTAATGAAGACGAAGTCATCAGTTTCATACAAGACCACATCATGACCAGGTTTGGGGTTCCAGTTTTGTTAGTTTTTGATAATGCCAAGTATTTTTCATCAATTAAATTGACTGCTTTTGCACATGATAAAGGGATAAAATTGCATTATTCTGCTAATTACTATCCACAAGGAAATGGCCTGGATGAATCCTCTAATAAAAATTTGATCAGAATCCTAAAGAAGACCGTCATAGAAAACCAAAGGAGTTGGCACTCAGCCTTACCAAATGCCCTATGGGCTGACAGAGTTACCCCCAAATCTGCAATAGGAGTGTCTCCATATACCCTTGTATATGGTAAGGAAGCCATCCTTCTTCCAAATATCATGCTACCATCTTCCATACTAGCTCAAGAGTCTAGGGGGTCGGATGATGAAGTTTTACAAATAAGAATATATAATCTCCTGAAAGCTGAAGAAGCCAGGTCGAAAGCCAAAGAACGCTTTAAGCAGCAACAAGAGTCAGTTAAGAGATGGTTTGACAAACATAAAGCTGGGACAAAAGACTTTGAAGTAGGAGACTTAGTCCTCAAATGGGACCATCCCCATGATGAGAAAGGAAAGCATACCAAGTTCCAGCAATTGTGGGTGGGCCTTTTTCAGATTATAGCCAAGCTTGGTCCTTCTACTTACAAGTTGCAAGATCTGCAGGGGTGGGAGGAGAACCTACCAGTAAATAGTTTGGTTCTCAAACCTTATTTTTCCTGAGTCTGTCTGATTTTTTCTATCTTGTACATAAATAATCCGTCCTGCTGTCTTTTGAGTCATGTTTCTAGTTTGCTTTTGTTGATTTCGTTTTAGCTTGTTTCGTTGATTTCAATAAAGGGATCAAACCTGCAGTTGCATGGAATACATCCTAAATTTTTGGGTTTGATAAACGTTTTGGTGTCAGACTGTGTGTTGCTAATTTATATGAAAGAATTTCTTCCAGTATAGCAGTTTTCTTGAAGAACTCTGTGTGCATTGAAGTCCCTCTTAACCCCTGTGAAATAAGCCGGATTCAAATAGTCCGGAATACTATGTTGAGGCCCCATCCACATCACACTTAAAATTTCTAGGGGATGACGGCAGAGGACCCATGGAAAGAAGCAAGGTGAACAGTATATTAAATATAAATGATCCCATGCCATGAAACGGATGCCAAAGGGCAGATAGGAATCAAAGAACTCCTATGGAAACATCATACATCAAAGCAGATGCTGAATTACAAATACTTAATTTCCGAAAGATCCTCTCCGTCCGTGGGTTTGAAACTTTAAGAACACCACTCACACAAAAGGACACTATGGGATAGAGGATCCTGAATCAAAATTCAGTAAGAAAGGCATGTAAGCAGACTCATATGAAATAGGACAAAAGTCCGAAAGCATAAGAAAAATGTGAAAATGGCATGGGAATGAGGAACAAACGAATATTTATGTTTATCATATGCTCCAATCCTGTGGTGTCCAAAGCTTTTAGCCACCTAAAGACAAAGGTAATAATGAAATTCATCCTCCGGCCTCAGCATAGTTATCTAGACTTGACGATTTTGGTTTCCACTCTCCCTAATTGGACTGTCATCAATGATTAAGGGTACACACTGCTGTCATTTAAGAAATCCATATTGCTAGAAGAATTCAATATGATTCTTTTTGTTGTTAAAAAGTCTGTCACTCAAAGGTTGATTGCCCAGAGATCTAGGCTCACCAGGCAATCGCCAGTTGTTACAGCTGCAACTTTTCTCCCCAATTTTCTTAAATTTTGGGCCCCTCCTTATCATTTAAAGTTGTTTGATCTCGTGAGGTCTTGCTTTGATTCTGAATATCATATTGCGGCTTGTTTTCAGAGATCGTTTGTGTCTGATTTTCGTGTTGGATCGAGGGTGTGAATTAGGAGAAGTCAAATCTTTGTCCTTTAAGGCCGCCATTTCGCAGGAAGAGCGACTTTAGCTGTTGCTGATCCTTAACTGTTCAAAGCACTTATGTTTTCTTGAGTCGGGCATCTTTTTATATTGAATCGGAAGCTCTAATCCTTCTCTCTTCCGCCGTGGCGGCTCCCAAAAGGGTCTCGCGTCCGAAGCGCAAAGTGCTCCAATTTCTGATTTAGCCTTTCCCGCCCGCGAATCGAAGGTCTTAAACCACCGTCTTTTCCGCCGTTGCGGGTCCTAAAGCGATTCAGCCTCCGATGTCCTAAATCTTCCGACGTCCGATGTCAAGTTCTTCCGCTCGCCTGCTTTAACTTTTTTCCCTTCCGCCGTTGTGGCTGGGAAAGTCGTCCCGCGTCCGATGTCCAAAGCCGTCCGACTTCCGATTTAAGTTTCTCCAGCCCGCGTTTTCACACCACGTTAGCTCTTTTCTTTCTGCCATTGCGGCTAGGAGAGCCTTTTCCTGTCCGGTGTCAAAGCCTTCCGAGGGCCGTTTCAGATCTTCCCACCCAAAAGGCTTAATCCATCCTCTTGTCTATTATAGAGATGCACCCAGTCATTTCCTGTGGATTGGTATTTTCAATTCGCATTTTTTTTGCAGTTATGTTTTCCAATGAATGGCTCTCATTGTTGATTGCAGGTGAAATCCTGGAAAATGATGAAACTGCCACGGCAAGAAGGGAGGCGGATTGTTGATAGTGGTATGACCAAAACCAATTCGAAGACAATGAAAGCGCGAGTCCGAAGGATACAACAGTTACTTAACCAATCATGAGTATGCAAGAAAAGACAGAACCGAAGGATATGAAGCGTTGGGGAACGAAAAAGTCATACATTGGGGGACAGCCCAAAAGATGGGTGTTTGTAGTTAAATAGGGGGAATGTAGAACTTAGAAGGGGCTTTTTCCATGAAAAATTTGTAAACTCTTTGCTTGTACGAGGAACTATTTCGTTTTACAGTCAGAAAGTGCAACTTTTGCCGCTGGAGAGAGCGAAAGGTGGAATGTATCAATGTGAATGAATGAATAATGTTGAAGAGGAACTATTTCGTTTTCAGCAGTGTTTCATTTACTGTGAGAGTATTTAACTTCCTGAACCTATGTTCTTGTTGAGTGTTCTTCAGTATTTTTTTGGATGTCTTCCACTGTGAGTAATAAATGTTGTTCATAAAATAATCGGCTATCTGGTTGTTTAAATATCTATAATTCTTCATGCGTCGTGAATGAAGTATCAGCTATCTATAACTCTTCATAATGCACGTACAAAATGTATTACTCACCAATGAATGATAACTCTGCTCCCTAGGGATAGTTTAGGTAGTTAGTGTATTTTGTGTTATGTTGTATGTGTTTTGGGTGCTTGTGAACCTTAAGACGAGAGGTAAGAACCTGCGCATCACATTGTGACTGTTCCTTGCATCTTTAGCACCCTGCATTGTTAGTTAGGCACGTGCATATCATACATTAAGTCAAAAAATACAAAATTCACGGTGGACTGGGCCGCAACCGGTAAAACCTTTGTTTTGTTGCTTGACCTATGGTAGCCGGACTGCAAACCGGATGGATTCCCTATACCAAACAGTCAACGGGCTAGTTGGGAACGTTGATTGGGGAGAATCCCTTACTGTTGTCGCCTGCGAATTTCGGGGCCCCAACAGTACCTTATTCATATACGGAAATTAACTAATCATATTAATTAATATAATATAATTTTACAATACATAAATTTTTAAATATTGAAAAATGTATAAATATATATTTATTTAAATTATAATGTGTATATATATATATATAGATTTTATTTTTATTTTTATTTTTAACCAAAATGGTTAAAATTTATAAAACGAATATAGGATGGGCCTTAGCCAAAGCAACCATTATTACAATCAATCATATGTCTCTTTGAAGACTTCTAATTCGGTCCCTTTCTGTTTACCTCCAATCTACGAGATAGGTGCCCAATGAGCTTCTTCCTCATTTATCCTCAGGGCTCCTTATGGCAGTAGGAAGCCCAAATTTTCCTTGGCGTTGGCTTCCTTGTTCGAACCACGCAAAATATGAAACAATATATATGAAGAGAAATATTGTATCACTGACCTCAACCTTTGTAAGGTTTTGTTGAGAAATGGATCGTTAAACAAAGCATTTTTGTTTAAAATATTTATCATAATTTTCGAGTCCCCGAAGACTTGAACATATTTGATCCCTTTCCCATGAGCTATCTGGAAGGATTTAAGTAACCCAATAATTTATGCATGATTATTCGTTTTCTGGCCAAGTCCCCAATTTAAACTATCAACTATTTTACCGTCCACGGAGTAAATCACCCTGCCAACTTCTTCCCTCCCTGGATTGCGTTTGGAGGCACCGTTAAAGAAGATTGAATATTTGCCCCGTGACCTCCACCAAATATGGAAATCTGCTTCCATGTCTCTTAGTCGCCACCTTTGATTTATGCTCGGTTAGCCAAGATCCTTTTTTCTATCTTTGAAATTATATGTGCCCAACCATTTTTTTTCTTCTGGGAGAAATGGATAACCATTCTTAAAAGATTGAGCGCCCACTATTTCAATGAGGAAAGCTTTGGTTTTTGCAACTACCTTAAGAGGTAGTCGCTGGGTGTTGTTAAATATTGCATCATTTCTGGCTGGCCAAATATTCCAGCACACATATTTGGGGATTGCTACCTAAATTCCACTTGAAGCAGAATTACCTTGGATTGGATGGGGATATCTTGATTTCCAGGTGGAGAATAGAAAAGCCAACGATATTTTCTTTGGGCCTGGGAAGTTGAGGCCATGAAGAGTGAGAGTCCACACTTACCAGGAAAATTTACAGTCCACAAACAGATGGCTGCTGGTTTCTGAATCTCTGCAGCACATGATGCATTTGTGGCGGCTAGTTATACCATGTTTTGTCAAGTTTTCTACAGTTAGAGCCTTTATGTGCATCAGAATCCAAAAGAAAAATTAATCTTTGGGAGACTTCTTGGATCCTAGACTTTCTTCCATAATCCTGCTGGAAGGGTCGACATATAATTCGACTGCAGAGAGATGAACCCCTTCGCAGCTGTATAAGAACCATTCTTCCCCCATCCCCAATGATATTTTTCCTATAGATGGACTGGTGCTAGATCTGATAGAGCAATGAGGAGTTGTGATTTTCGAGGTTCAAATTTTTGAGGCAATCGTGGTATGGCCCAATTGTGCCATCTTCCATCTTCTTCCCAAGTCAAGATAGTTTCCAACGTGGAGTACCCCTGATTTTTTAACCAGTCACAAACACCATTGATCCCCTCCATGTTATCTAGAATTGGCTTCTCCATTATGTTGTCCTGCCACAACAACGTGTATTTCCCATTGCCGGGGATATTTTATAATTTTTTTTGAAATAAATCGATCCCTCTTCTGCAGATATTCCACGTAACAGTTCCTTTGGGAAATTTGACTTCCTATAGGTTGCATAGAGGTTCTCCTCTCATGTATTTCATCTTCATAATTCTACTAGCAGGGTGCTTGCTATTTGAATGCAAGTTCCACAGAATTTTACCTCCCAATGCCAATGGTCATTTGAAAGTATCCCACTTTACTAAGTGGATTTTCTTTTGATTTCCTTTTCCACCTTGCCATAAAAAATCCTGAATTATCTTAGTGATCTTATCCATGATCATTTTTGGATCTAAAAGGAACGAATCCTGATAAATTGGAAGTAAGGAGAGCACCCCTTTCACCAGTGTGATATTTCCAGCTTTGGATGAGCCATTGGCCACCCCAAGCTCTAATTTTTTATTTCAGTTTTCTCAGAACTTCATCCCACAATGAATATTTATTAGGCACCAGGGTTAAGGGGAGTTTGAGGTATTTTATTTTTTCCCAGCTTACAAATCTAGTGAAGCCCAAATATTTTTCAATTCACTAAATGTATTTCTGCTCTGCATTCCAACCATACACATCCCTCTTCCTTTTGTTGATGAGAGCTCCGGATATGTTACAGAAGTCTTGTAGAATTCCACTGAAAACCTTGGCTATCTTGATGGAGGCTCCCGCCAACAGCAGTGAATCATATGCAAAAAGAGTGTGGTTAATAGGCTCTATGCCTTTCGTTATCCTTATGCCTGGAACTATCCCAACCTTCTTTTCTGCAGCTAGCTTTCTACTTGATGAATTAGCCATCAAAATGTACAAAAATGGAGACAGGGGCATCCTTTCCTTATTCCCCTCGAGGCTTGAAAATAACTAGTTGGTATGCCATTTACAAGTGGAGCTATCCACGGTTTTTCTATCCATGCTTTGATCAAGTTGAAAAAATTAGAGGTGAATCAGAGGGAGATAAGAACTTTGAAAAGAAATGAGTGTTTTACCCGATCAAATGCATTTTCCATGTCAAGCTTTATTATCATTCCATGCTCCTTCCAATGGTAACTAGAGTGGATGGATTCTTGTACCTAAATCACATTGTCTATGATATGTCTCCCTTTGACAAAACCTCCCCGACTGGATGGCATGAGTTTCCCAAGAAGAGGTTTAATTCTATTTTCTATTAGTTTAAACATATTTTTGTAGGATGATTTGTATAGTGAGATTGGCCTGAATCTTTCAAAGTGCTCGGATTCACTTTTTTGGGTATCAGAGAAATAAAGGTGGAGTTTGTGTTGCCACCCACCTTGGTTTTTTGTTGAAAATATTTTTCCATTCTCAGGAAACAGTCTTGGTGATCTCCCAACACTGCTGATAAAATAGATTGAAAATCCTTCCAGCACACTGGCCTTGTTTGGTTCCATGGACCAAACTATGCTGCAAATTTCTTCCTCAGTAAATTTATTTTGAGAGAGCTATGTTTTTATCTCTATTTACTAATAGATGGACGTGGGAGATGAAATTAGAGATGGCATCCTCATTTCCTTCTCTATTTTCTTGAAACAGATTTTGGTAATGAGATTCAACTGCAAGCTTAATTTGGTATGGCCTTTGTGTAGAGTTCCATCTGAAGTGGTGATTTCAGAAATATGATTTCTAGATAGTCTGGCTCTACACTATCTATGAAAGTAGTAGGTGTTGTGGTCTCCTGCTTTTATCCACAGACTTCGAGACTTCAGCCTTAAGAACTCTTCTTCTTCGTGGAAAGAGAGAAAAGACTTGGCTTGGACTGCTTGCTCTTTTTCAAGGTTTGCACTGGTAATATCCTTGATTTCAAGGTCTATTTGGAGATTCTCTAATAGTTGGGTAGTCTCCTTTCTGTGGTTGGTTGGTGTATTGATGGGATTTCTGACCCATTCCTTCAGAGCAGCCTTCGTGGCCTTTAGTTTCTAGTCCCACACAAAGGAGAGGCACCCAGTCACTTGTGTGGACCAAGATGAGATTACCTTTTTCTTAAACCCTTCCTTTTTTATCCAGAGAGGGATGAATCTAAATGGTACAGGACCCATATTTTCTTCATATTCCAACTAAAGAAGGATGGGTTTGTGATCTGAAGTCAGTTTTGGGAGTGTTTTGGAGGAGATCACCCTATTTTCCAACAGTGAACTCTGAACCGGGAAACGATCTAGACGGGAAGATATGTGGTCTACCCCAACTCTATTGTTTATCCAAGTGAAAAGGCTTCTTTTTGGCTTGATTTCTAAAAGGACCCACTACTGCATGAGGTCCTCTACCAGGGGAAGCATTTGATCCTTTCCTTTTTTCCCTCCCCTCTTTTCTTTTGGGTCAAAGATCATATTTATATCTCTTGCTATTATTATATTCAAAGGGGAGTAAATTTCAATGAAATATACTAGAGTTAGCCAACAATATTTCTTTTCTAATTGGAGAACATGAACATAGAGATTAAAGAGTGAACGGGTGAGCTTACTTATTATATGGCAAAGTTCAATGTATATCCAATGCTGGGTTTCAAAAGAGATTTCTAGTGAAAAATCCTCATCTGACCACAAAGTTGCTAGGACCCCATAGGTGCCTCTGGTGCTTATGGCCTTCCCTGCATTTTTCTTCCACTTTGAGTTTCCCCTTCAATCTTAGTCTCTTGGAGCATGAGAATCTTGGGGGTTTCTATTTTTTGAAGGTATTTTATTGCTTCAGCTTTCAAAGGGTTCCCTAATCCTCTGCAATCCCAAGAGACCAACCGCATTATTTATTGATATTGGGATGGGATGAACCTCGCTTGGGAGGTGTTATTCTGGTTTTTTTTCCCATGGCCATTTCAATTGTATATTGGATTCCCTGCATTTTTTTGCATCTCCACTTCTTCTTCTTGAGCTTACCTGCGATATTTCATCCCATATTTTTTTGAGGGCCTCTCAAAGGACTCATCTTCTGATGACCCTGAGGATTTCATAGGTTTTTCCTTGTTATCTCTACGTAGGTAGGTGAGGAGTAGATCCCTGCTAGAGAACCAGGGTGGGGTGCTTCTGTCATTTACTTATCAATTGCTGTGGAAGGGGGCTTCTACTCGATGTACTCAATTACCATTTTTGTGTTATCTTCTACTACCCTAAGTGTTTCAAAGGGATTTTCCTCTGCTTCTACCCTTGAATGATCGTTTTTTCCTTTTCTCTTGTTCCTTCCTTACTTCTGGCACATCGAATCCCATCGATGTCTCTTTCCATTTTTTCCTACTATTTGTCTTTGTCGATGCTATTTTCTGTGCCTGGATCCATTATTATTTGGATTTCTTAGCCTCTTCCCCAACCTTTTTCTTGCAGTATATCGAAAAGTGTCCATGGCTATGACAGTACCTACATTTGAAGGGGAGTTTTTCGTAGTCCACCTCTTGGATATGTGAGCAATCTGCAACCATTAGATTGATTACTTCTGGTAGCCCTATTTCCAAGTCAACCTCGACACATATTATTACACGGGAGTAATGGTCCTTTCTCTCCACACATTCTATGTATTTCCCGAGAGTGTTTCCAATGGTTTCGAGTGTCTTCGGATTCCAACAGTGCAAGGGTAAGTGTAAGAGGTGCACCCACACCGAAACTACCGATGGCACATCTTGCGTAGGATAGAAGTATGGAGTCCATTTATTCAAATACAATCACTGAGGACCCATGAAGTAAGGTATGTTCCTGAATATGAGACTTCTATCTTCTCCTTTTTCGAACACAAATACAAAGAATCCCTTTCCTACGGAGTAGCTTTTGATGCCTTGTTTTACTAACGGTCTCCAATTCCTCTGCACCCATGCATATACTTCCTTGGGAGAAGGCCACAATCCTATGAATTATCCAATGAGTCCCCGATATGCTAGATTCAGAGTCGATCTACACGTTTCTTCAGCTGGGAGGGCGACGGTGGGGATACTATCCATCTTTTTGATGAGTTTGTGTTGTGTGTCATTCAGTTTTCACTTGTCACAGCTCACTATCAACTTCTTGAAGGCCACCAACTCTGGTGGGTGAGACATGGAGACCTAGGGACCCCCTTCTAGGCCCATGGTGCAAGGGACGCAGCAGTAGGGGGCTGCTTTAGGACCAACACGATCTGTAGGATGGGGAGTATCAGCCCGAGGAGGCAACCACATGAGCTTGGTCAAAAAATCAGTTCTTAAATATTTAAATTTTAATCGATATAAAAATATTTAAATTAAAATATATTGCTTGTTTAGATAAATTCCTCTGTCGGTTTAAGTTTCATGATTGTCTCCCATCTAGGGTTTGTATTTTTCCCAATCTTCCATGTATTCTTGGAGCATTGAAAAAAATTGGGTAGCATTTCTGCTTGCCCGGCACACATTTCAAAATTAAACCGACAACATAAAAGCTGCCGGTTGATAGAAATATTTATAAAAACTATAAATTTAATGTTTAAATTTCACAAATTTAAATTGAAATTTTATAAAAAAAATAATGATTTTTCTCGGGTCTAGGATTGATTAATTGTCTCTATGGTTCATATAGGTTTTGTTTACTTGGCGTCTTATGGATTTTTTTCAATCCTCAGTGTATTCTTAGAGGATTGAAAAAATTTCAGCAGCATTTCTGCTTTCGCGACACACATTTCAAAATTAAACCGGCAGCATAAATGCTATCGGTTGACAAAATATATAGAAAACAAAAAAAAAAAAATTTAAATAAATAACAAATTACAATTACAATTTTATAAAAATTCGACAACATTTCTTCTTGTTGGCACACATTTTAAACATTTTTAACAAAAAAAACTCACCTAAAAAAATGTATAACAATGTTTTTTTTTTTATTTTAACCTAAAATTTTAAACTTTAAAAAAAATGTAAAATTTGATTTAAATTTCAAAAAACTAGTTTAGGATGTTACCTCCATGCTCCGACTCCATCATGGTGAAAGGTAGGTTGTGGTTGGGTTGTTTGTGGCTCCACCTCCATGGGTTGTGTTGTAGTTCAGTCAAGGTTTGTGTGGAGAAAATTCCAAAAAGAGGCCGCAGGTCCTTGTGGCTTTTTTTATAATTCATTTTACACAAGGACCTCGATCAAGGTATGTATCTCAATCAATCATTTGTTAAACCCTCAATCGAGGTGTTAAGACCTCGGTCGAGGGTTTAAAAATTGCTCGATCAAGGTATTTTTTTGCCGAAAGCGCCTTGCCAAAAAGTATAAGCCATCTCTATGGATGCACCCATAACTCAATTAATAGAATTATGAATAGGAATAGTCAATTTGAAGATTTGGATAGGGGTATCTCATCTACGATATTGGGTCATGGTGACACACTGATTGTGTTTTCTGGTGGTGACGATAGAAATGGTCTGGGTTCATTTCCTCAGTTGTATGATATCCATCATATTTCTTCAGCAACGTGTCCATCATTACTTACCTATTGTTCTATCTTAGTCCCCATTTCGAGATAGTTTGAGACCCGATTCATTCACTTTTCCTCATGTGATTGAAAAACCTTCATCCTCCATCGATGTGTCAATGAGGGATCCAATATAGTATTTTTTGGGAACTTAGTGGAGAATTTGGATCTATTCTAGGAATCCAGATGTTACTACCTGGAAGAAAAAAGGGAAAAACAGTAAAATGGACTAGGTTTCTATGGAGGTCCAGTTGGTGGAGTAGAAAAAATTTATAAATTCCAAATTATCATCTTTATTTTCAATTGGCTTAGCTTCGAATATTGTTTCTCCCTAATCTTCTAATTTTGGGGATCTTAGAGCAGGTAATCCCTGGGATCTGGTTATTTATTTTGTTATTCTTTAACATCAGATGGCTTGGTGGTTCTCCTAAAATATTTTCCTTTAAATGTTTTTTCGAGGTTGTCAGATTGGAGGTTATTATGTTACAAGAGATAATGTTGTCTTCTGTTAAGGCTTGTGATTTATTCTTGAATATTTATCCAATGTGGAAATGTGTTATTTTAGATCCTTATGGACAATATGGAGGAATTTTGGTGGCTTGGAATCCAACTATATTTGATTTCAGTCCTTTCTATACTATTGCAAGCTTGCTTATTGAGGGAAATTTTTGTGGATTGGATAAAACTATCAAAATTTTAAATTTCTATGGGCTTTATCTTCATAGAAAGGTAATTTGGGACAATTTAGTACAATATTGATTATTATATGATTTGTCCCTGATTTTAGTCGGATATCTCGACTTAACTTTTCCTTCTTTTGATATTTGGGGTTCTGAGAATGTGATTCACCGTTTAGCAAAATATTTCAGGGAAACTTTTGAAAATGCTAAATTGGTTGATGTAGCTCCAAGTGCTCTGGTTCCTACCTGGTCAAATGGTCGATCTAGGAAGGATGGTATTTCTAAAAGGATTGACACATTTTTTTATGGTTGAATGTCTTTGTGATATTACGTGGGGAGATTTAGATCTTGGTTTGGTTCCATAGGTGTATTGGATAATAAATATGGTATTTTGTTTCAATTGGATTTTGACCATAGAATAGTGCGCTACCCCTTCAACTTCAACCACACATGGTTAGTGGAACCAGTTTCTCTGAGCTAGTTAAAAATAAATTGTATCATTACTCCCATAATGTTCATATTCCTTCAATGCAGATGTTGGTGAAAACTGTCATGTTACTTAAAAAGGATGTGACTAAGTGGGGCAAAGAGAAGAAGGTGGAAAATAAAATAGATATTATGAATATTGAAAAGGAGATTGATGACTTAACATGCTTGATGGATGATGGCATTTATTATTCCCCAAGAAAATAAAATTTGATTAGTCTTGAATCCCAAAAGGGAAGGATATTGAAGCACGATGAAGAAACTTGGAGGCTTAGAAGAAGAGAAATTTGGTTAACTCAAGGTGATAAAGATACTAAATTTTTCCATAGTTATGCTAACCAAAGAAGAATGAATAATTTTATTTCGGATTTGAAGGAATTAAACAGTGATCACTTGAATTATTAGAGGTCTTTAGATAATGCAATTGTTAGTTATTTCAAGGACATCTATAAGTAGAGTAAACCTACTAACTTAGCTAACCAAATGAAGGTTGTAAATCATTTCCCTAGAATTTTTAGCAAAGAGGAAGGGGTCAAGGTTGGGGACGTTGTCACATTTGTGGAGGTTAAAATGTTTTTAAAATTTTTGCAAAGGTTAAGAACATTGGGCCAGGAAGGTGGATTGTTGAGTTTTTAATTCTTTTTTTATCTTGTGGGTCAAGACTTAGTATAATTTGTGGGATAATCTAGAAGACTGGGACATGTTCCTGGAAACATGAATGTTATTTTCATTTCCCTAATTCCCAAAAAGGATAAAACTGATTATTTCAATGATTACAGACCCATATATTTATGTAATTTGATCTATAAAGTCACCACTAAGATCATTTCCACCAAATCAGACCAATCTTGGCTAAGAACAGTTACATGGAACGGTTTGGATTTCTTTCAAATAGGAAAATAATTGATGTAGTGGTGTGGCTCAACAAAGTATTCATTCTATAAAAACTAGATATATTCAATATTTTATTCTCAAAATGGAATTAATCAAATCTTACAACCATGTTGATTGGTCCTTTTAAAGATTTTTCTTATCCAAATTGTTGTCCCAGTTGAAGCCACAAATTGGATTATAGCGTGCATATCCAAACAAAATTTTCCATTCTAATAAACGGTTCTCCTTCTTCCTTTTTTAAAAGTAGCATAGGACTAAGGCATGGATGTCCTTTATCCCCACTTATGTTCCTCTTGGTCATTGAAGGGCTCAGTAGGTTAATTGATGCAGCTAAAAAAGATAAGAATATTAAAGGAATTAGGATCTCACATTCTCTCTACATCTCCCATTTGTTATTTGTAAATGTATTAATTTTTGGGAGGGGATTTGTTCCTGAATTGGAATGCTATATTTCTATAATTAATACTTTCTGTGAAGCATCCGAAATGCCTATCAGTGCTTAGAAGTCAATGTTCATGTATCACAACTTCGATTCAAGTATTTGTGATCAAATATCTCATTTATTTTCTTATCATGTAACAAATTCGAAAAATGGCTTCAAATACCTCAAGGCTATTACTTGAAACCAAACTGCTATAAGATTGAGGATTTGAATTGGTTGCTACTAAAAGTGGAAAAGAAGATCACTAATTGGACATATGAATGGCTTTTTTTATTGGTAGAATACTTATTTTGGCAAAGTCAACATTATAAAGTATTCTTATATATCGGATTTCATTGGCTATGATTCTAGTTACAGTTATCAATAATATTAGGAAGAAAATTTTCCATTTTCTTTGGGCAAGTAACCTAGACTCTTCAAATTTTCATTTAACTTCACACGAGAATATTGCATGACCAAAGACAATGGGAGGGTAGGGATTAAAACATATAGACAGGTTTAGTTTTTCTTCAAGCATCAAAAGTCTTTGCAGAGAACTATTTGCGAAAGGAATTTGGGGTAAAGTGCTTAAACACTAATACATTAAGTGTTACTCTCTGACTTAGTGGATCCGTAACCCACATAAGATATTTTCCAATGATTATGTCAATTGGAGGGGCTTAATTAGATCTTATATGAATCTAGGAAAGTGGCTCAGTTGGAAAATTGGGAGAGGTTCACAGGTTTTTGTTGGCATCGATCCAACTCAATAACTTAAACATTGATGTTGCTGATGAATTGAACAATTTTGTTATGTCTTGAAAAGAGTCAATGTCAGATTAAAAGATGAATACAATATGTTAGTCTGTGATTGGAAAGGTGCAAATGGGGTTTTAACAACAAAAAAGGCATATCAAACTATTTTTGATGATCTGGTGATGTCTCATCCTAAACGGTGGGAAAATCATAGATGGAAATGGAGAATTCATTTAAAAGTTAAATTCTTTACATGGCTCTATCTTGAGGATAAGATACTTACTTGGGACAATTTCCTTAAGTGAGCCTTTTGTAGTCCAGGAATTTGTGTGTGTTGTAAGGTGAAAGAGGAATCAAATTCCCACATATTCATACATTGTTCCTTTCTTAGAGATGTTTGGTTTGAATTAAGTAGACTGCTAAAATTTTAAGATGATTGGGAATCATCAAATTTTCGTGACTATATATATAGCTAGTTCAATAAAAAAGTCGAATTTACATATCTCCCATTCTTTACAATATGGGAGGGATGGAAAGCTAAAAATAGATACATTATTTAAGATAAAAATACACCATTCTTTTTTGTTTTCTCAGATATTATCACTTGTTTCTTTGAATATTTTAAGGAGAAGAGTTAAAAAAAATGGGTAAGAGCACTTAATCTATTTGGATTGGATGATCATATCTCCTCATGATATGTTGATGGAGCAATAAAGGATGGTTTATGTTGTGTTGGCATGGTCTTTATGATAAAAAGGGATCACATTATCAATATGTGAATGAATGTTGGTTATTGTACCAACACAAAAGATAAACTTATTTCACTTTGGGGGATTATGTTGTTTATCCATAAGAGGGGCATTATTGATGTTCAAATTGCAGGTGACTCTAAAGTTGTGATCAAATGAGCAACATGAGATTCAATGTTACAAGTGCTTCATCTTAATCAGTAGGAAAATAAAGTTATGGAGATAATAAAAAGTTTCTTACATTTATTTCACTCATATATTTCGAGAGCTCAATAGCAAGGTGAACTGGATTTGAAAGGCTTTGAAAAACGATTGTAATGAACCCAAAATTCCTCAATGTAAATTCTGAGAAAATGGGGTAAATTTTTTCACCTTTACTATATCCAAACAATTCAACTATGTTAGTCTCCTGATAGTGTGTAATTACATAATTGTAAACACTACTATTATTTTCATCCATTCATATAAGAAAATTGTAATTCAGTTTGATTAAGTTCCATTGAGTAGTTAACAAGAGGGATATACTAATAGCCACACTAGTACAAGAATAATGCTAAGAACTTATACCTCAAATATAGAATCACATTTTGGTTCCAATTAAGAACCGTCAAACTACAATTCACTTTAATACAATCCTACATAAGCATGTCTTATTTAGAATATTAGATACCATGGTTACATTAGTCACAAGACTTATCCTTGAATGAGATAACACATACACATTAACCCTTTCTTTTTCTCGTTATCCCATGCCTTCTATAGCTTGGGGAAACAGCTTCGGCAGCCACCACTTGAAGTCATGCAACCTCAACATAAATATTAGAACAATACATAATCATACAAATTCAAGAGCATAAAACAAGATAAATCCATGTAACAAATTTAACTGTTAAAGAAACTAATTAAAAAGGTATGTGCATAAAAAATTAATTTAGTTTACACATGTCCTTTGAGAGTTATTCCAAGATTCTTCCATCATTTGTACGCCACTTCTGCAACCATTTCTCAATATACATATTAGTGCTATAAAACCAAAAGCATAAGTTTATAAACAAAGTAAAATTTACCCATAAACAAATATATCTGATAAAGATACTTATTTTTAGCTTGGGAAACTGAAAGTGTGTCTACGACTTTCCTCCCAACCGTTGGCTTTATTTGACGCATTTTTTCCATCTAAAGCCACCCCCGAGCTCGGCGAAGAATCCGCTACGGTTCAAGGATTATAAGCAGAAATCTTTGAGTTTCAAGTTAAGATGGTATTGTAGTCCAAGGATACTTTTTCTAGAGAATGAGACTTAGAATTCCTAGTCGTCATAGAGACAATATTCATGACTAATCCCTCATTATGCTTTGTTCATAATCACAAGGGTATGTCAAAATTCAACCATTACACTGTAGTATTCAAGCAACCATGTCTTAACTAAGTCAAGGGGACTGATTTAAACTGATCATTTTGTTTGCACGATCTCTTCTTATCTCCATTCCTAGAATGAACTTTGCAGCACCGAGATATTTCATATCAAACTTGGAGGACAGTTGAGACTTCACCTCCTTTATAACATCTTTGTTGTTTCTCGTCAACAACATGTCATCAACATACATAACTATGTTAATGAAGTGATCACCAACCTATTTGCAATATACACAGTGATCATCTTTGCTTCTCACAAACCCCAATCCAAGTATGTATGTGTCAAACTTTTGGTACCACATCCTTGGAGATTGCTTTAGACCATAAAGGGACTTCTTTAGTTTACATACCAACTCATTCTTTCCCTTTACTATGAACCATTTTGGTTGTTTCATGTATATTTATTCTTCCAAATCCCCATGTAAGAACACTGTCTTCACATCAATCTACTCTAATTCAAGATCAAAAGCAACAACAATAGAAAGAATAAATCTAATAGAAGTTAATTTTGCAACTGGAGAAAATATTTCACCAAAATCAATCCCCTCTACTTGAGAATATCCCTTTGCTACCAAGCGGGATTTATACTTATCCACTTTACCTTTTGCATTCAAATTCTTTTTAAATAACCATTTTCTCCCAATGGCATTTCTCCCAGTTGGTAATTGGACTAGATTCCAAGCTTCATTTTTGTCCAAGGAATCCATTTCTTCATCCATGGCCTTTTCCAAATATCACAATCCTCTAAATTAATAGCTTCCTTCACATTTCTAGGATCATCATCGGTAATAGACAGCAAAATGAGAGCAAAAATCAGGAGGGGAATACCTTTCTGGTTTCCTTATTTCTAGAGACGATCTCCTCAAAACTGGAGTATGAGGTTCTTCTTCTTCTGGTTTTGTTTCTTCTGTTGAGTCAGATTCTTCACCTTCTAACTTAAACTCTATTTTCTCTAGTTCATTTTCCATTAGATTCACTTCCTATCTGGTGACTTCTTTGACCTCTCGATTGTAAACATTCTTCTTAGTTATAGGATTCCAAAGCTTATACCCTTTCATACCATCTTTATAGCCAATAAAGATACACTTCTCAACTTTGTTATCCAACTTGCATTAGAGGAAATTTGGGGTCTAAAATGGGCCTTATAAGAAAACATGCCAAAAATAAATTTTGTGAGTTGGAATTCAAGAACCAATAGAATTTCAATAAAATGAGTCAACCATAATGGTTGAATTGACATATTTGTCATAAAAGAAAACTACTTTTTTTGTTCGTATTTTTGACATATCTCCCTGTGTTTTTACTCAAATTTCAAGTGGGAGAGCTTGTTGGATGCATAATTTAATTCCACTTCCAACGAGTACCCACACCACATACTTTTGATGGACCTTGATACCCCAAAAACATTAAATACCTAAAAAAAATGTGATGATGACATCATCATCGTGTTTTTTCAGGTATTTCTTGTTTTTGGGGTAGCGGGGTCCGTTAAAAGTATGCACTAGGGGTACTCGTTGGATGCAGAATTAAATTACACATCCAAGGAGCTCTCTCGATCAAAATTTGAGTAAAAACACAGGCATATATGTCGAAAATACGAACAAAAAAAGTAGTTTTTTTCATTCTTCCTCCAAAATTTATAACTATTATTTTATTATTTTAACTATTATTTTATTATTTTCCTTAGGAGGCCCATTTTAGACCTCAAATTTCCTCTAATTCTCCTTTTCTCCTTTGGAACATATACATAAGCATCACAACCAAAAACTTTCAGATGCTTAATAGAGGGTTTCTTACCAGTCCATACCTCTTGTGGAGTTTTATCAATCAATACTGATGTGGGTGATCGGTTTACCAAGTAACATGCTGTCTCCACTGCTTCTGCCTAGAATTCTTGTCCTATCCCAGCACTACTTAGAATGCTCCTCACCTTTTCCATCAACATCCTATTCATCCTCTCAGCAACTCCATTCCGTTGAGGTGTGTATGGATTAGTCTTTGCCCTTGCTAGACCACACTTCTTACAAAAGTCCTCGAATTCATTCCCACGGAACTCTCCACCATTATCTGTCCTCAACACCTTTATTTTCTTTTCTGACTGATTTTCTACAAGAGCCTTAAATTCTTTAAAATTGGAAAATACTTCAGATTTCTTTCAAAGCAAATAAATCCATATGTTCCTTGATAAATCATCTATAAATGAAACATAATACACAGATTTTCCTAATGATGGAATAGGAATAGGTCCAAACACATCACTATGTATTAATTCTAGAATTCCCTTTTCTCTTGTAGCACCAAATGCAAATCTTACTCAATTTTTTTTTTCGTATATGCAATGTTCACAGAAATCAAAATATAGAGTGCAATCAATCATACCTTCAACCATACCTTTACCTTGTAATGCTCAAATTCCCTTTTCTCCGATATGCCCCAATCTTTGATGCCATAGCATTGTCTTTCCTCCTGATGCAGTTAGGGTTTTTTCATCTTTACCTCCTTCCTCCAGCATAACAGAATTGTTACATTCATCAATGATCATTTTTCCCAATAGTTTGTACAGAGTTCCATACCGAACTCCCCTCATCAATACCATTGATCCTTGAACCATTTTGAAACCACCATCTCCACACACAGTCTTTACACCTGCAACATCCATATTTTCGACAGATATCAAGTTTCTTGCTAGATTTGGAATGTGTAGCACTCCAGGCAGAGTTCTAATCGTTCCATCCTTCAGTTTTAGCTTGACTCTACCACATCTAATGATTCTGGTTGGTGAATCATCTCCCAAGTGCACATCTCCTCCTTTGTAATTTTCATATTCACAGAACCACTACCTATGAGGGGCCATATGACATGACGCACTTGAGTCAATCCGCCATATATCACGTTCTAAAGGATTACCGGTGGAAGCTAGGTACACATCCCATCCTTCTGAGGAGTTATTCACCTCTGTGGAAGGGGACTTAGTTAAGATAAACTTGTGTAATATATCCGTTAGGTAAAAGTGTGTTTCTTTAGTATGCATTAGTATGCATTTGTAAATATTCTAATTCAACGGTCACGATATGTTCTAAACATAGAGTGATCTGATGGTTCAACTTCTCTTAGATCATACCTACCATTGATCCATGGTTTAACACTCGATTGGTCTATGATCTCTATTTAAAGAGCATAGAGGGTCCTTGGCTAGTTGATAGATTATGAGAATCTCATGTAAATTTCTTTCTTTTGCATAATAAATTGCTCCAAGTAGCTATTTGGCTGGGGCCATGGACTGTTTCCCTCTCAAGGGTTTTAACCACGTGACAAACATCGGTGTGTTGATCTGTGATCTATTTTTGTGAAGTGGTTGCTCAAGGTTTTCGGTCTTTTGGGAGTATCCTGTGTACCTGAACATGGTATCAGAGCGTTTATGAAGAGCCGTTTTCGGTTTTGATCAAGATCTGGAACCGGTGTTGGCAAAAATTTGAAATGGTTTCTGGTTCTAAATTTTTTGTACATTTCTGGCATGTGGGAGCTATTCCATTGCATCCGAAGTGCCGTTTCCATTGGAAATAGTTTTCGTTTTACCGAAAACCGTTTTCGTTTGTTTCAGAAACACCCATTTCGCCAAATCTGAAGGTATAATGTTACAGTAATGGATTTTTTTTTTTTTAATCCCTCATATTTTATCAGTTTTATTATTAGATCTTTACTATTTTAGTCTCAAACTGTTGCCTTCCCTAGTTGCGTATGCTCTTTGCCATGCACCTTGCGCGATCGCGGCGAATCAGAAACAGAAAGGAAATTTTTTTTTTCTTGTCTTCTCGGCTACGTATGCTCTTTGCCGTGCACCTTGTGCGATTACGGCAAATCAGAAACAACGAGAAAACTTGAAAACATAGACTTTCCGGGTAAGCTAACCAAGATCTAACCCATTTGTATGGAAATTTTTTGTTTTGTTTTTGTTTTTTCATTTTTTTTGTGATTTGTAGAAAAAAAAGACAAGGACGGAGAACGAGAGAGAAGAGTTAAAAGAAAAAAGCCCCCTTCCTCTTTCCATTCTTTTACGTACTTTTTAAACTTAGCTCACTTGGTCCAAAGTTGCTTTATTCCTTAATAGGTCTTGAGTTTAAGTCTTATTGAGATACTTTTTAGTGCATGCAATTTCTATTTTCAAGTTACTTTATTGTAAAAGTGCATCTCACATAAATAAAATAAAATAAAAAGTGAGTCACTTAAGTCTTTTAATTTATTGCCGCACTATTTAAAAGTAACATTATTGTAAAAGTGAATTTCACTTATTCTACAAAAGTGATTTACTTCAAATCAACTTTATTGTAAAGTGATTGTCAAAGGTTGATCTTGGGAAGAGGGTTTTTTTTTTTTTAGTTGGTCAAGTTAATATCTGGCACCTCACTATTGGCGTCATCTTCAACATTTTCTTTGATCAAGCATAACTTCATAATCCAGAATCAGTTTTCAGTGCCGTTTTTTTTTAAACCACATATTTTTTCGAGCTATTTGCAACCAGATAGTTAGTTTTTGTTTTTTCAGCCATTATCTTACAGTATGTCTGCCCCTTGGAATATTATACTTACAAGTTCTAACTATTTATCATGGAAATCTCGTATGGAGGATGTTCTATGAAGTAGGGGACCTTTCAGGATAGCCTCAAGGAAAGAAAAAGAACCCACTGATGACGATAAGAAAATTAAATGGGAAAACAAATGTGATGAAGCTTGTGGATTTATTGGGATGTCAATCTCTACTGATTTGTGATTCCACATATCTGGAATTGATGAACCTGATAAAGCTTGGGAAACATTGGAATCTGTGTTTGGTAAACACAATGAAATTCGGGGTCATCAACTTGAGAATGAGTTGCTTTCCTTGAATCCAAATGATTTTTCATGCATTCAAGACTATTTATCTAAGTATAAAACTCTTATACTCTTATGTACAGAATGCAAGATTAAGAAAGAAGACAAACAATGTATTTATCATATTCTTTCCAAACTTGGACCTACATATTCTATTTTTGTATCTACATTCTACTCCATGAAAGAATCCTTGACTGCAGCTAGCTATCAAGAGCCTATTCTTGAATTCTTTTTTGATTCCTTAATTAGAGATCAATATAAGCTCATTCATCTTGGAATAATTAACAATGCAGATAGATCTGGGAAAGCCTTATTGTCCCAATAGAAAGAAAAGTCCAAGCCTCCCAAGAAACAGAATTTTCACAATAATAAGCCAAACAACAAGGGTCCCAAACCCTCTCAGTTAGCTCCTTCTTTAAAAAAGGAAAGAAGACTGAGCGTCATTGCAATTTTTGTGGGAAAGATAATCATGATGAATATAAGTGTTTCAAGAAGATGGCAGCCTTGGAAGCAGCAATGAAGAAGCACCACATCAGCATAGATTCATCTTCAGAATCTAACTCTCATGGACATGCACTTTGTGCTTCTGGTTACTCTTATACTGCATCTTCTTCTTCTTCTACTTCAAATGAATGGCTCATTGATTCTGGAGCATCTTATCATATGGCTAAGGATCAAGCCATATTTTCTACTATGCATGAATGTAACACCAAACAAATATTTGTTGGTGATGATAGATCTCTAAGTGTTATAGGATCTGGAAAAGTTCTAGTAGAAAATGGTCATTTCAGTGATGTACTATGTGTTTCAAAAATTTCCTGCAATTTGTTATCAGTCTATCAAATTACTCATTCAGGTGAAGGTAAAACTGTGACGTTTACACCTCACCAAGTTGTAATCAAGGATTTTAAAAATCCTCAAAATGTCCTTGCTACTGAAACTGTTGATGATATTACCAGGTTGTACAAATTTAACAACTTTGGGTCATCACCTTTTCCTTCAGTTTTTGTTTCTCATAGTGATAACTTGAGCAAACTTTGGCATGAGAAATTTGGTGATTTAAATTATCGCTCATTGCAACAACTATGTAAAGACAATATGGTGACTATTCTTTCGATGTTATCTTGCAAGGATGGTGTTTGTTCTGGTTGTGTACTAAAAAAACATCATCGGGGCAGTTTTGACAAACGTGCCTCTTGGCACGCCTCGGTTCCTTTGGAGCTTGTGCATAGTGACTTGTGTGGTCCTTTTTCATCTGCATCCTTTTCTGGTTTCAAATATTTCTCAACTTTCATTGATGACTACTCCACACGCACTTGGATTTACTTTCTAAAACTTAAGAGCGAAGTATTTAACATGTTCTTGGCCTACAAGGCCCTTGTTGAAAAACAATCTGGTCATCAAATTATTAAGTTAAGATCTAACAATGGAGGAGAATATGTTAACAACAAGTTCACTACTTTCTGCACTGAACAAGGAATCCAACAATAGCACACTGTTCCATATACACCACAACAAAATGGTGTATCTGAATGGAAGAACCACACTTTAAAAGAAATGGAAAATTGTATGATCCAATCTAAGGGACTAAGTCTTCAATATTGGGCTGAGGCCATAAATTGTGCAAATTACATAGTTAATTGCACACCCACTAAAGTTTTACAAGATATAACACTGGAAGAAGCATGGAGTAAAATTAAGCCAGATGTAAGTCACTTTCGTGTGTTTGGTTGTGAAGCATGGGCTCACATTCCGGATGAAAAACGGAAAGCATTGTTGCCTAAAAGTGAAAAGTGCATATTTGTTGGATATTCAGAAGATGTAAAAGGTTATAGACTTATTCAGCCCCATTCACATGATATAATCATTAGAAAAGATGTTAAATTTGATGAAAATATCTTGGCCTATGAGCCTAACTTGGCAGGTGTGCCATCTTTGGCCTGCGAGCTTGATTCGACGATTGTGCCTTCTTATTCTTCTTCCAACTTCCTTGAAAAGTATCCAACTCTAGTTTCTGATGATGATAGTGAGGATGAAAATCCACCTCCACCTGCTCATGTTCCTCCAATTGCACTAGCACCAATACTTCCTCGATGGGTCCATTCAACATGTGAAGCAGCTGGTGATCTTGCCGGTGATCCTAGAGATCAACGTCGAACACATTCTCAGTTTCAGTGAGCCTCTTCTCTTTTGGCTCAAGTTTCCAAGAAACATGATCCAGAAACTTTTATAGAAGCTTCAGGAAATCCAGATTGGGATGCATCTATGGATGAAGAATATCATTCCTTAATGGCGAACGATACTTGGGATCTTGTTCCTCTTCCAAATGGAAGAAAACTTGTCAGATGTAAATGGGTCTATAAAACTAAGTATGCATCAGATGGAAGTGTTGAAAGACTTAAGACAATGTTAGTTGCCAAATGTTTTTCCCAAGTTGAAGGGATTGACTACAATGAAACCTTTTCCCCTATAGCAAAAATGAACTCCATCTGCCTTGTTCTTTCCCTTGCAGCCTTACATAATTGGGAAGTCCATCAAATGGATGTTAAGTATGCCTTCTTACATGGTGATTTACATGAGGAAATTTACATGTAACAACCTCTTGGATATGTTTAGAATAACTCTAGCCTTGTTTGTCTCCTTAAGAAATCCTTATATAGCCTTAAGCAAGCTCCTAGAGCTTGGTATGCCAAAATGGATAACTTCCTCCTTGACATTGGTTTTTCTAGATGCCATTCTGACCCCAATGTCTATACCAAGAAAGTAGGAAACCATATCACCATACTTGTTCTTTATGTTGATGATCTTATCCCTACTGGTAGTGACCCTAAACTTATAACCCATGTGAAATCCAGTCTTAAGAAAAATTTTGAAATGTCAGACTTAGGACATTTGCATTATTTTCTTGGTCTCCAAGTCTTGCAAACCAAAGAAGGAATATTTCCTTCCTAGTCTAAGTATGCTTGTGACCTTCTTCGTCACTTCCACATGGAAGATTGTAAACCAGCCCCTTCTCCCTTCCAGTCTGGAGTCAAACTTTCTGCCACTTGTACTTCCCCTGAAGTAGATGCCACCTTGTATCATCAGCTTGTTGGTAGTCTTTTATACTTGACTCATTCCTGTCCTGACCTTTCCTTTGCCGTTGGTCGTGTTTCCCATTATATGCAAACTCCTCATGAAAGTCACTGGAAAGCAACAAAAAGAATACTTCGATATATTCGAGGTACAATTCAGTTTGGGATTCATTACAGTATAGGGGGAAACCTTTGTTGGTTGGTTTCACTGATTCAGATTGGGCCGACGATCCTGATGATTGAAAGTCTACTGCAAGTTATGTTTTCAGTCTGCGATCTGGACCTGTCACTTGGGCTTGTAAGAAACAACAAGCTCTTCCTCTTTCTTCAGTAGAAGCAGAATATCGAGCCATAGTTAATGCCAATCAGGAAGCTTTATGGCTTTGATAGATCCTTTCAGAGTTTGGATTCGAGCAGCAACAACCTACTCCACTTTGGTGCAACAATCAAAGTGCCATCAAGCTTGCCAAAGATCCAATTCTACATCAGCACAGCAAACACATTGAGCTACACATGCACTTCATCAGAAATCTTGTTCATGATAGTGTTATTGAAGTTCTCTATTTCCCTACAGATGATCAAGTTGCAGACATCTTCACCAAGTCTCTTATAGAAGCGAAGTTTTCTAAACTTTGGTCTATGTTAGGAGTTCAGAAATGTGTCCTTAAGGGGGGATAGGCTCTAATTCCTCCTTCCTTCTCCTAATAGTGTGACTTTTGTAAATCCTTCAATCCTATCCCAAGTTGTTATTAAGGGGGGATGTTAGGATATTTAGACACTTAGGAGTTAGTTAAGATCAACTTGTGTAATATATCCGTTAGGTAAAAGTGTGTTTCTTTTGTATGCATTAGTATGCATTTGTAAATATTCTAATCCGACGGTCACGATATGTTCTAGACATAGAGTGATCTGACGGTTCAACTTCTCTTAGATCATACCTACCCTTGATCCATGGCTTAACATCCAATTGGTCCATGATCTCTATTTAAAGATCATGGAGGGTCCTTGGCTAGTTGATCAATTATGACAAGCTCATTTGTAATTTTCTTTATTTTGCATAATAAATTGCTCCAAGTAGCTATTTGGCTAGGGCCGTGGAATGTTTCCCTCTCGAGGGTTTTAACCACGTGACAAACATCGGTGTGTTGATCTGTGATCTATTTGTGTGAAGCGGTTGCTCAAGGTGTTCGGTCTTTTGGGAGTACCCTATGTACCCGAACAAAATTCTAGCCATTAAATTTCTCGATCTCGATTCTTGAAGTTCCCGCCATTCTCTTTCAATGCACAAATTAACACTGCAAGTCTCCCACTGACCCAAGTTTATCACAGACCTGAGATCTATCAACCGCATCAAACCCTTAGTAGCAAAGGTGTCCCCCTGATGCCAAAATTAAGCTCTAATACCACATGTAAGTTTTAAACCTATGCAGAGAAGCAAAGCATACAGATTATTTTAATCAAAATAGAGATCACAACAGATCATTCACACATAAAAACAGAGATTTACCCTGGAAACCCTTAACCGAGAAAAACTAGAAAACCTTGGAGCCACACCTCCTATATTCTCTTCATTACATTATGAATCCTCACAATACAACATATAGGTATTCTTCAACATCTAAATACCCTAATCCGTTAACCTGGATTAGAAAAAGACTCCAATCCCTTAACTGGGATTAAGTTACATATTTTTAGACAAATTCTAAAAATAGCCACAAACAGCTATAAATAGCCATAAAATATATAAATAGCCAAAAGGTGCTTTTGGGATCATCGAGCTACAGTGCTGACATGTGCAAATCCCCTCCATATGTACATGCAAAGAATATACCATATACCCAACAAGTATTTGGTCGTTGTTCACGTAGTGATAGACGAGGTTCTACGATATGGCCTACTCCCTTCTCGATTAGGAATTTGAACAAAAGGGTTGGTAGAGAGCAAATAAACTGCTCAGTGAGGTCCATATAAGACCTTCTCTCAATACTTTCAACCGAGACTCTTTCCTCCATGGATTTTTCTTCGTAGAATTCATCTATGATCTTTTCCAACCACTCCGACAAGTTTGTTCGTCCGCATCGAATTAGTTTCTCCAGTAACTCTTGGTATTTAGCTGCTTCCGGATTTTTCATCCAAATTTTTTTTCAACAGCTAGGGTACCAAATCTACAAACTTCTCATGTGTTTCAGTGAATAATTTCTCCTTTTCCTGAGCAATGGTTAATCTATTTCTTCTTGCATATTTTTGTAAGTAATTTGTAATCTTACGCTCCCACCAATTCTTAATATCTTGATCTGATATCATCTACGCATGGTCATGTCATCCATATATGTACTACCAGAAACAGAAGCAATGTTGTAATCTCATAGATCACATAAGGTTACCAATAATACACATAAAGAATCATATAAACATAAAGAGACAAGAGACAAGAACAGGTAATGGAATAACATATTATATTATAGAATCACATGAGGGTCCATACATATATCGAAACTAAACCCCATTCTTAACTGGCTCAACAACCTAATATATATGATTTAAAAAATGGTTATGATTAACTACTTGTCGGTTCGGTCAACCGACATGACCTTTGGAGGCCAACCTAATATCTGATTAGTCGATTAACTCGACTAGTCGGCTCATCGACTAGCTCCTCCAAGAAAACGTCTTCATGCTTTTCATGTATTTTTGGAAGACCTTCAACAACTTTGCTTGCAAGTGGTAGTTCCCTATAGTGCACATGTACAAGCCTTCTATGCCAAATTTCACTTGGCTCTACTGAGTCATGGACCAAAGCTTGTTTTGGTTGGCCCTTTAATTTGTATAAGCCTCCCTCTTGCTCTCCAATCACTATTGCATCATCTATAGTCTTTCCCTTTGGCCACATAAGGACTTGGCCATCTACAAATGCAACCCTCATACCTTTTTCATCTAATGAAAATATGGAGAGAAGATTCTTCTTTAGTCTTGGTACAAACAAGACATCCTTCATCTTCATATATTTTCCAGCTTCTAGCTTATAGAAAGATTCACCGCTACCTTTTATGGGATACTGGTAGTAATCCCCAAGTTTCACTTTATGGGGTGACTCATGTTCAGATAGTTTCAGAAAGGATTGTTTGAATCCCTTCATATGATTAGAAGCCTCACTATCTATGATCCAATCACTGCTTCCATGTGTAACAGTTCCCATGAGGACATAAATCAAAACATACTCTTCATCACTTGAAGAATCTTCACTTTCTTCTTCGACTCTCTTCTTGGGAGGTTCATCATCTTGTGCAGCGTGAGCATGATGTCTTCTTTTGTTTTCCTTCTTCTTTTGAATGCCACCTTTATTTCTAGGACAATCTATGGCAAAGTTTCCTTTCTCATCACATGTATAACATCTGAATTTAGATAGATATCTGCTAGATCTTCTAGGTTTATCTTTATGATTCTGGTGAGAATTGTTACCTTTAATATGATGGTGGTCCCTTTTGATTTTCTTGGTGTGTGCTATGAGAACTTGATCTTCATTTCCCATATTTTCTTCTCGGGCTACTATTCGAGCTTCTTCTTGTGAGCACTCCTCCCATAGCCTACTAAAAATGATTAACTTTATTCTAGCACAAATCCCTTGAATAAAGGAGTCCCATGACCTAAGGAGACCATTCAAGGTGGAAATCACAACATTAATGACAAGAGACAAGTGACACAAATAATTTTCCTCAGGGAAACCATAAAGGAGAAAACCCCACAACTTCCTCAGAGATAGAATGAGCACCAATAGAAAAAGTAAAACCCAAAAGATACAAAGATGATCTTTGACAACTGTTCTCTCTCTCACTTGTGCGAGCTACTCCTCTCTCACTCATGCACTACTGTTGAGTGAGTGTGTGTTTCAAATAAAGAGTCTCACTCTGTATTTATAGTTGTTTTCCACTTGACATTTAATCTATAGGGATGACTTCTCTAGGAGAGTCTAATAACCCTAATACAACTCAACTGCGGGGTCTATTTCCCTAACTTACAACAGAGAGTTAACCTCAATAACTTTACATGAATTTATTATAGTAATGACTCTTTTGATCGGAGGAACAAACATCTCCCTCAAGGTACAATGAAATACAATAATAAATATACAAGTGAATACATTCCGAAGTTACAAATACATCAACACGAGGTTCTTAAATTCAGGGTGGAGCATATGATGCATCAAACTAGTTAAAGATGTTGATAAGGACTTGACGTGACATGGATTGAGGCAAGCACTTGTAAAGGAGGAGTGTTTCAATGACTAACTCCTTCCTTTCGTATGCGATACTCAATCTTACTGAAGTTTAGCATTTTATTCTTATTGGTCATCGTAATGGGGATTTTGTCTCTACTCTAGAAGTTTTCTTGTATGTTTTAGGAGAGGTTATTAGGTTTAGTTGGATTTGAGAGATTTCATCCAACTAGTTAGATCCTATTTTGTTGTGTGGTTGGGATACTCTCTCAAAAGCACTAAGATAGTCCATATATATTGACGCAAATCTTGATGCATTTATATCTAATATTTTTATTTTTATTTTTAATATATCACTAAGAGAGAATCGTTAGTGTGTAGTGTTGGGAATGTTATATTCTTTGCATGAAAATCAACTAGCAAAGTTGATAGTCAACTGGTATAAGTTGATTGGAGTAGAAGGAAACATGCAGTGGATCTTTGGTTGATCGATCGATTGGAATAAGCTGTTTGGTGAAAGGAAAAGAACTAGTCGACAAGAAGTTGATAGAACTCCCGAAGCTCAATGAGTAATCCACCAAAGTTGACACATTCAAGACAAGTGTAACATAATAATTGAAAGTGGTTAGGAAGTTATGGATTTTAATTAAGGAGAAGTTGGTTGCATTGCATATATAAATAATATGAAATGGTTGTGAAGCATCATCATGACATGATGTAATGAAGTGTGATATGTGGTCTAGAAAGTCACGGTTCTAAACACCTGTTTTTGAGTGTTTGATTAATATACGAGTGAAAGAAAATTGGTTTGCTGGTTTTCCTCGGGAGAGGGTTTTTATGTTTAATGCATTGATGTGTTGTGTGCCATTGTCTTGTGTTTAATGTGTTTAACTATTTGGGTAAATTTGCAAACCTGTTGTAATCGGCATCTAGAACCAACATATAGAAACCATGTCTATTATCGCATTTCTCTAGAGGTACAACAAGCAATGAACCTTGAGGTCCACATGTGTCACTTATGGCAGAAATTGTGTAGGTTACAAAAGAATTTTCCAAGATATTTCCATCATTGTGCCCCATAAGGGATAAAAATTAGAGGTAGGCAATGGGCCTAGAATGAATTGTAGCATTCTCATGTGCAACTTTGGCTAATGGTATCTTTTCCCTAATAGTATATCTTAAAAAAAATGAACTTAACATGGGTGAACTTGTTAATTAATGAGTATTCTGAAACATGGAATCCAATCACATATCGTTCAAAAAATTGAATGAATAGCATATGGTGATTGCAAGTTTTTGAATAAATTTTTAAGAAGTAGACTTGCTATTGTTGATGAATGCACTTAGGTTGATTAAAATTTTGTCTAAACAAATCCTATTCTCCAAGAAGAAGACATAGGCTCAATCCATATGTGATTCTTGCATCTAGAAATAAATATAATTGGATAGGAGACCTACACCTATAGCGTGTGGGATGAATGTAGAAGATGGGGTGCAGTGAGTACTAAGGAGCAAACAGGCACTATGTACCGTATTCATTTACAGAAATTAACTAGTAATATTAATTAATATAATATAATTTTACAATACATAAATTTTTAAATATTGAAAAATGTATAAATATATATTTAGTTTAATTATAATGTATATATATAAAATTTTATTTATATTTTTAACTAAAACGGTTAAAATTTATAAAACGAATATAGGATGGGCCTTAGCCAAAGCAACCATTATTACAATAAATCATATGTCTCTTTGAAGAATTATAATTCAGCCCCTTTCTGTTTACCTCCGATCTACGAGATAGGTGCCCAATGAGCTTCTTCCTCATTTATCCTCAGGGCTCCTTGTGGCAGTAGGAAGCCCAAATTTTCCTTGGTATTGGCTTCCTTGTTCGAACCACGCAAAATATGAAACAATATATACAAAGAGAAATATTGCATCACTGACCTCAACCTTTGTAAGGTTTTGTTGAGCAATGGATCATTGAACAAAGCATTTTTGTTTAAAATATTTATTAGAATTTTTGAGTCCCCGAAGACTTGAACATATTTGATCCCTTTCCCACGAGCTATCTAGAAGGATTTAAGTAACCCAATAATTTATGTGTGATTATTGGTTTTCTGGCCAAGTCCCCAATTGAAACTATCAACTCTTTTACCGTTCGCGGAGTAAATCACCCCGCCATCTCCTGCCCTCCCTGCATTGCGTTTGGAGACACCGTCAAAGAAGATCGAATAATTCCCCTATGACCTCCACCAAATATGGAAATATGCTTCCATGTCTCTTAATCGCCACCTTGGATTTATGCTCGTTCGGCCAGGATCCTTTTTTCTATCTCTAAAATTATATGTGCCCTTCCATTTTTTTTCTTTCGAGAGAAACAGATAACCATTCTTAAAAGATTGAGCACCCACTGTTTCAATGAGTAAAGCGTTGGTTTTTGCAACTATCTTAATAGGTAGTCGCTGGGTGTTGTTAAATATTGCATCATTTTTGCCCAGCCAAATATTCCAGCACACGTATTTGGGGATTGCTACCTAAATTCCACTCGAAGCAGACTTACCTTGGATTGGATGGGGATATATTGATTTCCATGTGGAGAACAACAAAGCCAATGATATTTTCTCTGGGCCTGGGAAGTTGATGCCATGAAGAGTGAGAGTCCACACTTACCAGGAAAATTTATAGTCCACGAATAGATGGCCACTGGTTTTCGATTATCTGCATCACATGATGCATTTGTGGTGGCCAGTTATACCACATTTTGTCAAGTTTTCTCTAGTTAGAGCCTTTATGTGCATTAGAAGCCAAAAGAAAAATTAATCTTTGGGACTCTGCTTGGATCCTAGACTTTCTTCCATAATTCTGCTGGAAGATTCGACATATAATTCGATTGTAGAGAGATGAACCCCTCCACAGCTGTATAAGAACCATTCTTCCCCCATCCCCAATGATATTTATCCTATAGATGGAATGGTGCTAGATCCGATAGAGCAATGAGGAGTTGTGATTTTTGAGGTTCAAATTGTTGACGCAATCATGGTATGGCCCAATTGTGCCATCTTCCATCTTCTTCCCAAGTCGAGATAGTTTCCAACGTGGAGTACCCCTGAGTTTTTAACCAGTCACAAATACCATTGATCCCCTCCACGCTATCTAGAGTTGGCTTCTCCATTATGTTGTCCTACCACAACAATGTATATTTCCCATTGCCAGGGATATTTTATAATTTTTTTTGAAAGAAATCGATCCCTCTTCTGCAGATATTCCACGTAACAGTTCCTTTGGGAAATTTGACTTCCTATAGGTTGCACAGAGGTTCTCCTCTCATGTATTTCATCTTTAGAATTCTACTGACAGGGTGCTTGCTATTTGAATGCAAGTTCCATAGAATTTTACCTCCCAATGCCAATGGTCATTTGAAAGTATCCCACTTTACTAAGTGGAATTTATTTTGATTTCCTTTTCCAACTTGCCATAAAAAATCCCGGATTAGCTAAGTGATCTGATCCATGATCATTTCCGGATATAAAAGGAAGGAATCCTAATAAATTGGAAGTAAGGAGAGCACCCCTTTCACCAGTGTGATGTTTCCAGCTTTGGGTGAGCCATTGGCCACCCCAAGCTCTAATTTTTTATTTCACTTTTCTCAGAACTTCATCCCACAATGAATATTTATCAGGCACTAGGGTTAAGGGGAGTTCGAGGTATTTTATTTTTTCCCAGCTTACAATGCCAATGAAGCCCAAATATTTTTCAATTCACTAAATGTATTTATGCTCTGCATTCCAACCATACACATCCCTCTTCCTTTTATTGATGAGAGTTCTGGATATGTTGCAGAAGTCTTGTAGAATTCCACTAAAAACCTTGTCTATCTTGATGGAGGCTCCCCCCAACAACAGTGAATCATCTGCAAAAAGAGTGTGGTTAATAGGCTCTATTCCTTTCATTATCCTTATGCCTGGAACTATCCCAACCTTCTTTTCTGCAGCTAGCTTTCTACTTGATGAATCAGCCATTAGAATGTACAAAAATGGAGACAGGGGCAGCCTTGCCTTATTCCCCTCAAGGCTTGAAAATAACTGGTTGGTATGCCATTTACAAGTGGAGCTATCCACGGTTTTTCTATGCATGCTTTGATCAAGTTGAAAAAATTAGAGGTGAATCTGAGGGAGATAAGAACTTTGAAAAGAAATGAGTGTTTTACCTGATCAAATGCATTTTCCATGTCAAGCTTTATTATCATTCCATGCACCTTCCAATGGTAACTAGAGTGGATGGATTCTTGTACCTGAATCACATTATCTATGATATGTCTCCCTTTGAAAAAACCTCCCTGACTAGATGACATGAGTTGCCCAAGAAGAGGTTTAATTCTATTTTCTAGTAGTTTAGACAGATTTTTGTAGGATGATTTGTATAGTGAGATTGGCCTGAATCTTTCAAAAGTGCTCGGATTCACTTCTTTGGGTATCAAAGAAATAAAGGTGGAGTTTGTGTTGCCACCCACCTTGGCTTTCTGTTGAAAATATTTTTCCATTCTTAGGAAACAATCTTGGTGATTTCCCAACACTGCTGATAAAAATGGATTGAAAATCCTTCTAGCACACTGGCCTTGTTTGATTCCATGGACCAAACTATTCTACAAATTTCTTCCTCAGTAAATTTCTTTTGAGAGACCTGTGTTATTATCTCTATTGACTAATAGATGGATGTGGGAGATGAAATTAGAGATGGCATCCTCATTTCCTTCTCTATTTTCTTGAAATAGATTTTGGTAGTGAGATTCAGCTGCAAGCTTAATTTGATATGGCCTTTGTGTAGAGTCCCATCTGAAGCGGTGATTTCAGAAATATGATTTCTGGATAGTCTGGCTATACACTATCTATGAAAGTAGGAGGTGTTGCAGTCTCCTGCTTTTATCCACAGACTTCGAGACTTTAGCCTCAAGAACTCTTCTTCTTCCTGAAAAGAGAGAAAAGACTTGGCTTGGACTGCTTGCTCTTTTTCAAGGTCTGCACTGGTAATATCCTTGCTTTCAAGGTCTATTTGGAGATTCTCTAATAGTTGGGTAGTCTCCTTTCTATGGCTGGTTGGTGTATTGATGAGATTTCTGACCCATTC
Source organism: Pseudotsuga menziesii (assembly GCA_001517045.1). Classification (NCBI taxonomy): domain Eukaryota; kingdom Viridiplantae; phylum Streptophyta; class Pinopsida; order Pinales; family Pinaceae; genus Pseudotsuga; species Pseudotsuga menziesii. The sequence goes on along the minus strand of LPNX010545526.1, from coordinate 462,215 downwards.
CTTTAGAGCTTCCTTCGTGGCCTTTAGTTTTTGGTCCCACACAAAGGAGGGGGACCCAGTCACTTGTGTGGACCAAGTTAAGATTACCTTTTCCTTGAACCCTTCCTTTTCGATCCAGAGAGGGATGAATCTAAAGGGTATGGGACCCATATTCTCTTCATATTCCAACTAAAGAAGGATGGGTTTGTGATCTGAAGTCAGTTTTGGGAGAGTTTTGGAGGAGATCACCCTGTTTTCCAACAGTGAACTCTGAACCAGGAAACGATCCAGACGGGTGGATATGTGGTCTACCCCAACTCTGTTGTTTGTCCAAGTGAAAAGGCTTCTTTTTGGCTTGATGTCTAAAAGGACCCACTACTGCATGAGGTCCTCTACCAGGGGAAGCATTTGATCCTTTCCTTTTTTCCCTCCCCTTTTTTCTTTTGGGTCAAAGATCATATTTATATCTCCCGCTATTATTATATTCCAAGGGGAGTAAATTTCAATGAAATATGCTAGAGTTAGCCAACAATCTTTCTTTTCTAATTGGAGAACATGAACATAAAGATTGAAGAGTGAACGGGTGAGCTTACTTGTTATATGGCAAAGTTCAATGTATATCCAATGCTGGGTTTCAAAAGAGATGTCTAGTGAAAACTCCTCATCTGACCACAAAGTTGCTAGGACCTCAAAGGTTCCTCTGGTGCTTATGGCCTTCCCTGCATTTTTCTTCCACTTTGAGTTTCCCCTTCAATATTAGTCTCTTGGAGCATGAGAATCTTGGGGGTTTCTATTTTTTGAAGGTCTTTTATTGCTTCAGCTTTCGAAGGGTTCCCTAATCCTTTGCAATCCCAAGAGACCAACCACATTATTTACTGATATTGGGATGGGATGAACCTCCCTTGGGAGGTGTTATTCTGGTTTTTCTCCTCGTGGTCATTTCGATTGTATATTGGATTCCTTGCATTTTTTGCATCTCCACTTCTTCTTCTTGAGCTTACCTGTGATATTTCATCCCATATTTTTTTGAGGGCCTCTCAAAGGACTCATCTTTCGATGACACTCAGGATTCCAGAGGTTTTTTCCTTGTTATCTCTACGCAGGTAGGTGAGGAGTAGATCCCTGCTGGAGAACAAGGGTGGGGTGCTTTTGTCATTTCCTTATCAACTGCTGAGGGAGGGGGCTGCTACTCGATGTCCTTAATTACCATTTTTGTGTTGTCTTCTACTCCCCTAAGTGTTTCAAAGGGATTTCCTCTGCTTCTGCCCTTGAATGATCTTTTTTTCCTTTTCTCTTGTTCCTTCCTTACTTCTGGCACGTCGAATCCCATCGACGTCTCTTTCCCTTTTTTCCTACTATTTGTCTTTACCGATGCTATTTTCCATGCCTGGATCCATTATTTTTTGGATTTATTAGCCTCTTCCCAAACCTTTTTCTTCCAGTATATCAAAAAGTGTCTGTGGCTATGACAGTACCTACATTTGAAGGGGAGTTTTTCGTAGTCCACCTCTTGGATATGTGAGCAATCTGCAACCGTTAGATTGATTGATTTTGGTAGCCCTATTTCCATGTAAACCTCAACACATATTCTTACGTGAGATTAATGGTCCTTTCTCTCCACACATTCTATGTATTTCCCAAGAGTGTTGCCAATGGTTTCGAGTGTCTTTGGATTCCAGCAGTGCAAGGGTAAATGTGGGAGGTGCACCCACACCGAAACTACCGATGGCACATATTGCATAGGATCGAAGTATGGAGTCCATTTATTCAAATACAATCCTTGAGACCCATGAAGTAAGGTATGTTCCTGAATATGAGAGTTCTGTCTTCTCCTTCTTCGAACACAAATACGAAAAATCCCTTTCCTATGGAGTAGCTTTTGATGCCTTCTTTTACTAACGGTCTCCAATTCGTCTGTACCCATGCATATACTTCCTTTGGAGAAGGCCACAATCCTATGATTTGTCCAATGAGTCCCCGGTATGCTAGAGTCAGATTCGATCTACACATTTCTTCAGCTGGGAGGGCGACGGTGGGGATACTATCCATCTTTTTGATGAATTTGTGTTGTGTCTCATTCAGTTTTTGCTTGTCATAGCTCAATATCAACTTATTGAAGGCCACCAACTCTGGCAGGTGAGACATGGAGACCTAGGGACACCCTTCTAGGCCCATGGTGCCAGGGATTCCGCAGTAGGGGGCTGCTTTAGGACCAACATGATCTGTAGGATGGGGAGTATCAACCCAAGGAGGAAACCACGTGAGCTTGGTCAAAAAAACAATTCTTAAATATTTAGAATTTTAATCTATATCAAAATATTTAAATTAAAATATATTGCTTGTTTAGATAAATTCCTCCATCCGTTTAAGGTTCATGATTGTCTCCCATCTAGGGTTTGTATTTTTCCCAATCTTCCGTGTATTCTCGGAGGATTGAAAAAAATTGGTAACATTTCTGCTTGCTCAGCACACATTTCAAAATTAAACCGACAACATAAACGCTGTCGGTTGATAGAAATATTTATAAAAACTATAAATTTAATGTTTAAATTTCACAAATTTAAATTAAAATTTTATAAAAAAATTAATGATTTTTCTCGGGTCTAGGGTTGATTAATTGTCTCTATGGTTCATATAGGTTTTGTTTACTTGTCATCTTATGGATTTTTTTCAATCCTCTGTGTATTCTCAGAAGATTGAAAAAATTTGGGCAGGATTTCTGCTTTCCCGACACACATTTCAAAATTAAACCGGCAGCATAAATGCTACCAGTTGACAAAATATATATAAAACAAAAAAAAAAATTAAATAAATAACAAATTACAATTACAATTTTATAAAAATTTGGCAACATTTCTGCTTGTCAGCACACATTTCAAACATTTTTAACAAAAAAAACTAACCTAAAAACATGTATAACAATGTTTTTTTTAAATTTTAACCTAAATTTTTAAACTTAAAAAAAAATGTAAAATTTGATTTAAATTTCAAAAAACTAGTTTAGGATGTTACCTCTGTGCTCTGACTCCATCGTGGTGAAAGGTAGGTTTTGGTTGGGTTGTTTGTGGCTCCACCTCCATGGGTTGCGTTGTATTTCAATCAAGGTTTGTGTGGAGAAAATGCCAAAAAAAGGTCGCAGGTCCTCGTGGCCTTTTTTATAATTCATTTTTCACAAGGACCTCGATCAAGGTATGTAGCTCGATCAATCATTTGTTAAACCCTCAATCAAGGTGTTAAGACCTCGATCGAGGGTTTACAAATTGCTCGATCGAGGTATATTTTTGTGTTTTTGCCGAAAGCGCCTTGCCAAAAAGTATAACCCATCTCTATGGATGCACCCATAACTCAATTAATAGAATTATGAATAGGAATAGTCAATTTGAATACTTGGATAGGGGTATCTCATCTACAATATTGGGTCATGGTGACGCGCTGATTGTGTTTTCTGGTGGTGACGATAGAAATGGTCCAGGTTCATTTCCTCAGTTGTATGCTATCCATCATATTTCTTCAGCAACGTGTCCATAATTACTTACCTATTGTTCTATCTTAGTCCCCATTTCGAGATAGTCTAAGACCCGATTCATTCACTTTTCCTCCTCATGTGATTGAAAAAGCTTCGTCCTCCATGGATGTTTCAATGAGGGATCCGATTATAGTATTTTTTGGGAACTTAGTGGAGAATTTGGATGTATTCTAGGAATCTAGATGTTACTACCCAGAAGAAAAAATGGAAAAATAGTAAAATGGACCAGGTTTCTATGGAGTTCCAGTTGGTGGAGCAGAAAAAATTTAGAAATCCCAAATTATCATCTTTATTTTCAACTGGATTAGCTTCAAATATTGTTTCTCCCTCATCTTCTAATTTTTAGAATCTTAGAGCAGGTAATCCCTAGAATCTGGTTATTTAATTTGTTATTCTTTAATATCAGATGGCTTGGTGGTTCCCCTAAAATATTTTCCTTTAAATGCTTTTTCGAGGTTGTTAGACTGTAGGTTATTATGTTACGAGAGATAATGTTGTCTTCTGTTAAGGCTTATGATTTATTCTTGAATATTTATCCAATGTGGAAATGTGTTATTTTAGATCCTTGTGGACAATATGGAGGAATTTTGGTGGCTTGGAATCCACCTATATTTGATTTCAGTCCTTTCTATACTATTGCAGGCTTGCTTATCGAGGGAATTTTTTGCGGATTGGATAAAACTATCAAAATTTTAAATTTCTATGGGCTTTATCTTCATAGAAAGGTAATTTGGGACAATGTAGTACAATATTGATTATTATATGATTCGTCCCTGATTTTAGTCGGAGATCTCGACTTAACTTTTCCTTCTTTTGATATTTGGGGTTCTCAGAATGTGATTCATCGTTTAGCAAAATATTTCAGGGAAAATTTTGAAAATGCTAAATTGGTTGATGTAGCTCCAAGTGCTCTAGTTCCTACCTAGTCAAATGGTCGATCTAGGAAGGATGGTATTTCTAAAAGGATTGACACATTTTTTTATGGTTGAATGTCTTTGTGATATTATGTGGGGAGATTTAGATCTTGGTTTGGTTCCATAGGTGTATTGGATCATAAATCTGGTATTTTGTTTCAATTCGATTTTGAGCATAGAATAGTGTGCTACCCCTTCAACTTCAACCACACATGGTTAGTGGAACCAGTTTCTCTGAGCTGGTTAAAAATAAATGGCATCATTACTCCCATAATGTTCATATTCCTTCGATGCAGATGTTGGTGAAAACTGTCATGTTACTTAAACAGGATGTGACTAAGTGGGGCAAAGAGAAGAAGGTGGAAAATAAAATAGATATTATGAAGATTGAAAAGGAGATTGATGACTTAACATGCATGATGGATGATGAAGTTTATTATTCCTCAAGAAAATAAAATTTGATTAGTATTGAATCCCAAAAGGGAAGGATATTGAAGCACGATGAAGAAACTTGGAGGCTTAAAAGAAGAGAAAATTGGTTAACTCAACGTGATAAAGATACTAATTTTTTCCATAGTTATGCTAACCAAAGAAGAATGAATAATTGTATTTGGGATTTGAAGGAATTAAATAGTGATCACTTGAATTATCAGAGGTCTTTAGAGAATGCAATTGTTAGTTATTTCAAGGACATCTATAAGTAGAGTAATTCTACTAACTTAGCTAACCAAATGAAGGTTGTGAATCATTTCCCTAGAATTTTTAGCAAAGAGGAAGGGGTCAAGTTTGGGGACGTTGTCACATTTGTGGAGGTTAAAATGTTTTTAAAATTTTTGCAAAGGTTAAGAACATTGGGCCAGGTAGGTGGATTGTTGAGTTTTTAATTCTTTTTTTATCTTGTGGGTTAAGACTTAGTATAAGTTGTGGAAGAATCTAGAAGACTAGGGCATGTTCCTGGAAACATTAATGTTACTTTCATTTCCCTAATTCCCAGAAAGGATAAACCCAAGTCTTTCAATGATTACAGACCCATATATTTATGTAATTTTATCTATAAAGTCACCACTAAGATCATTTCCACCAAATCAGACCAATCTTGGCTAATAACAGTTACATTGAACGGTTTGGATTTCTTTCAAATAGGAAAATACTTGAAGTAGTGGTGTGGGTCAACAAAGTATTCATTCTATAAAAACCAGATATATTCAAGATTTTATTCTCAAAATGGAATTAATCAAAGCTTACGACCATGTTGATTGGTCCTTTTTAAGATTTTTTCTTATCCAGATTGTTGTCCCAGTTGAAGTCACAAATTGGATTATGGCGTGCATATCCTAACAAATTTTTCCATTCTAATAAACGGTTCTCCTACTTCCTTTTTTAAAAGTAGCATAGGACTAAGGCATGGATGTCCTTTATCCCCACTTATGTTCCTCTTGGTCATTGAAGGGCTCAGGAGGTTAATTGATGCAGCTAAAAAAGATAAGAATATTAAAGGAATTAGGATCTCGCATTCTCTCTACATCTCCCATTTGTTATTCGTAGATGATGTATTAATTTTTGGGAGGGGATTTGTTCCTGAATTGGAATGTTATATTTCTATAATTAATACTTTCTGTGAAGCATATGGAATGCCTATCAGTTCTTAGAAGTCAATGTTCATGTATCACAACATCGATTCAAGTATTTGTGATCAAATATCTCATTTGTTTTCTTATCATATAACAAATTCAGAAAATGGCTTCAAATACCTCAAGGCTATTACTTGAAACCAAACTACTATAAGATTGAGGATTTGAATTGGTTGCTACTAAAAGTGGAAAAGAGGATCACTAATTGGACATATGAATGATTTTTTTATTGGTAGAAGACTTATTTTGGCAAAGTCAACATTATAAAGTATTCTTATATATCGGATTTCATTGTCTATGATTCCAGTTACAGTTATCAATAATATTAGGAAGAAAATTTTCCATTTTCTTTGGGCAAGTAACCTGGACTCTTCAAAATTTCATTTAACTTCACACGAGAATATTGCATTACCAAAGACAATGGGAGGGTAGGGATTAAAACATATAGAATGGTTTAGTTTTTCTTTAAGCATCAAAAGTATTTAGGGAGGACTTTTTGCGAAAGGAATTTGGGGTAAAGTGCTTAAACACTAATACATTAAGTGTTACTCTCTGACTTAGTGGATCCATAATCCACATAAGATATTTTCCAATGATTATCTCAATTGGAGGGGCTTAATTAGATCTTATCTGAAGCTAGGAAAGTGGCTCAGTTGGAAAATTGGGAGAGGTTCACAGGCTTTTGTTGGCATCAATCCAACTCAATAACTTAAACATTGATGTTGTTGATGAATGGAACAATTTTGTTATGTCTTGAAAAGAGTCAATTTTAGATTAAGTGATGAATACAATATGTTAGTCTGGGATTGGAAAGGTGCAAATGGGGTTTTAACAACAAAAAAGGCATATCAAACTATTTTTGATGATCTGGTGATGTCTCATCCTAAATGGTGGGAAAATCATAGATGGAAATGGAGAATTAGTTTAAAAGTTAAATGCTTTATATGGCTCTATCTTGAGGATAAGATACTTACTTGGGACAATTTCCTTAAGTGAGGCTTTTGTAGTCCAGGAATTTGTGTGTGTTGTAAAGTGAAAGAGGAATCAATTTCCCACATATTCATACATTGTTCCTTTCTTAGAGATGTTTGGTTTGAATTAAGTAGACTGCTAAAATTTTAAGATGATTGGGAATCATCAAATTTTCGTGACTATATATATAGCTAGTTCAATAAAAAAGTCAAATTTATAGATCTCCCATTCTTTACAATATGGGAGGTATGGAAAGCTAAAAATAGATGCATTATTTAAGATAAAAATCCACCATTCTTTTTTGTTTTCTCAGATATTATCACTTTTTTCTTTGAATATTTTAAGGAGAAGAGTTAAAAAAACGGGTAAGAGCACTTAATCTATTTGGATTGGATGATCATATCTCCTCACGATATGTTGATGGAGCAATAAATGATGGTTTATGTGGCGTTGGCATGGTCTTTATGATAAAAAGGAATCACATTATCAATATGTGAATGAATGTTGGTTATGGAACCAACACAAAAGATAAACTTATTTCACTTTGGGGGATTATGTTGTTTATCTAGAAGAGGGGCATTATTGATGTTCAAATTGCAGGTGACTCTAAAGTTGTGATCAAATGAGCAACATGAGATTCAATGTTACAAGTGCTTCATCTTAATCAGTAGGAAAATAAAGTTATGGAGATAATAAAAAGTTTCTTACATTTATTTCACTCATATATTTCGAGAGCTCAATAGCAAGGTGAACTGGATTTGAAAGGATTTGAAAAATGATTGTAATGAACCCAAAATTCCTCAATGTAAATTCTGAGAAAATGGGGTAAATTTTTTCTCTTTTACTATATCCAAACAATTCAACTATGTTAGTCTCCTGATAGTGTGTAATTACATAATTGTAAACACTACTATTATTTTCATCTATTCATATAAGAAAATTGTAATTCAGTTTGATTAAGTTCCACTGAATAGTTAACAAGAGGGATATACTAATAACCATACTAGTACAAGAATAATGCTAAGAACTTATACCTCAAATATAGAATCACATTTTGGTTGCAATTAAGAACCGTCAAACTACAATTCACTCTAATAAAATCCTACATAAGTATGTATTATTTAGAATAGATACCACCGTTACATTAGTCACAAGACTTATCCTTGAATGAGATAACACATACACATTAACCCTTTCTTTTTCTCGTCATCCCATGCCTTCTACAGCCCGGGGAAACAGCTTCGGCAACCACCACTTAAAGTCATGCAACCTCAACATAAATATTAGAACTATACATAATCATACAAATTCAAGAGCATAAAACAAGATAAATCCATATAACAAAGTTAACTGTTAATGAAACTAATTAAAAAGGTATGTGCATAAAAAAATAATTTAATTTACACATGTCCTTCGAGAGTTATTCCAAGATTCTTCCATCATTTGTACACCACTTTTGCAACCATTTCTCAATATACATATTAGTGCTATAAAACCAAGAGCGTAAGTTTATAAACAAAGTAAATTTACCCATAAACAAATATAGTTGATAAAGATACTTATTTTTAGCTTGGGAGACTGAAAGCGTGTCTACAAATTTCCTCACAACCGTAGGATTTATTTGATGCATGTTTTCCATCTAAATCCACCCCCGAGCTGGGCGAAGAATCCACTAAAGTTCAAGGATTATAAGCAGAACTCTTCGAGTTTCAAGTTAAGATGGTATTGTAGTCCAAGGATACTTTGTCTAGAGTATGAGACTTAGAATTCCTAGTCGTCATAGAGACAATATTCATGACTAATCCCTCATTATGCTTTGTTCATAAACACAAGGGTATGTCAACATTCAACCATTACACTGTAGTATTCAAGCAACCATGTCTTTTTATAGTTACTATAGTGCTTAATTCCCAAATTTCATAGTGCAATCTCACTAGTAGGAAATATAATTATCCTACCACTTACTTACACCACTCTTATTTATACTTACCTAATTCCTTCGAAAGAATAGACTCTTAACAATCTAGTGGTTAAGCATGTACTAACATAAGGGTCTTCCTTTGACTATATATATATACACATATATAATCCTTTTCCTACCAAGTCCATAAATTTTTTGAACTTGTTTTCACAAGAGATAGGCTTAAACACCTAAACACTATAATCAAATTAGAGTTAAATATAACTCTACTTTTTACTAAGGACATCAATATTAATAATTAATAATGTTAAACTATAATAACTTTGAAATAAATTATGACCATGTTAAAATCTCCCCTTAAAGAATCAATGTGAGGTCGTTGGCTCATGTTTCCTTTAACTAGAGCTACTAACTACTTTTGGTAAAGTAATTCGTTGTAAGTTTAATAGTCATTCTATATAAATTGTTTATCAGAAAATTAGATTAAGAACGATCCAGCAAACCCCTTTTTTTTTCTTTTAGGTCTTCGTTATTCGATCTCTTCAGAAAAACAAAGCATAACAGATGCTAGTATACATCGTTCAAAGTTGACTGCATAAAGTATTTTGTATTTGGGGGGATAAGAGATCTTCTCTCTAATGTTATAATAATTCTTCTCATTTTAATAGAAAGTTCGAAGGTTTATTTTTCAAAATAAACAAATTACAAATAATGAAATGCCCAAATACAGGGACACTATATGGAATTATAAAGATCTATAAATTGGCACACAAAGTGACGATCCTCTCATCTGGTCAGCCTAAATATTCAATGATACAAATCATTTTGAGATCGATATGCAGTGCCTTGGAACCAAAATTCGACAACAAACCATTAATGGTTACTAAGACCAACATTTGAGAAACATTGCCTCCTCAAATTGGTTTTCAGCTTCACTCATTTCACTGTAATCGCCACTTCTATGAGGTGAATAACGGAACCCTTCCTGCACATAGTGCCGCGAAGATACTTCGATGGCTTTGGATCTGGGGACTTAGCTCAGCTGACCAATTGGGTTTAAAAAAAAATTATAAGTCAAAACACCGGTAATATGGAAATCAGCTCAGCCATTGGGAGAATGTTGCAGATTTTTTAATGCTGTATTGGAATTGCATTTTTTTTTGTATGGAACAATTCAAAAATAATTCTACATAATCAAACACGAAATTTGGCAAAACACTACACAAGTTTTAGATCTAGAATAAGTCACAATACCTTCCATAGAATCCACGTAGACTTCTACGAAATCAAACATAGCTTTTGGCAAGAAATTACAGCTCTTTTAGATCTAGGGAAAGTCACAAAACTCCTTTACGGAAACAATTGCAGACTGGCAACAAAAAATGCAGGTACTTTCGATCTTAAGATAAGTCGTAATACCTTCTACAGAATGAAACTCAAACTTTGGTAACAAAAAGCAAATCCTTTAGATATGGAACATGTTGCAATATCTTCTAAGGAATCAGATGCAAACTTGGAAAACAAAAATTGTATATCTTTTAGATCTGAGGTATGGAATTGACACATACTTCTACGGAATTGAATGTATATTTCTAGGAATCAAAGGCCAACATTGGAAAAAATAATGCGTCTATTCAAATAACACATATTAACATCAAGCATGCTACAGACTTTGGGCAATGAAAAAAAATTGAAATCTTTACTACAGATCTTTTGGATCTCGAACAAATATTAACATAAACCCAGAATGGAAGTTCCATACTAAATTGAAGGTGCAGATATAAAATGCAGCCATCATACCTTTCTAGTTAATCTATTAAACACAGGTGATTGAAAACATTACAAATATAACTCAACAATGCAAGACATAAATAAAATTTTTCGTTATAAAAAAACAGAGGCATCATTATAAAATGCCCACCTGATTCCAAGTTTATAGATACAAAAGAAATCGAAATAGCATACATATTTCTAAAACACAGACATCTAACCCAATGAACATACCTTCAATGTTGGCATGTTAAAACCATACGCATCTCTTCATAATCGATCATGACTTCCGTTTACTTTACTGTTTCCACTTCTCTGCATGCTCAAGCTCCCAATTTGAGATCTAAGTCCCCCGCTTTCTCTCCTACTGGCCCTCCCCCTTAAGAAGATCGATTATGTTTTAAAATAGGATAGTTGTTGGTTACCTAATAAGGCCAAGTGGCGAAGGTTTGTCGCCATGTTTCCTTTTTAATAAGAGGATAAACAACTTTTCCACTAAACCAGATAACTTTTACTAGGTGGAGATAGCATTTTATGGGAGTCCACTATTTATTTTATAATCATATAATTCACCCATATACATATACATATACATATACATATACATATATATATATATATATATATATATATATATTTGTGTGTGTATATACATGTCTTCATCTCATAGATCTTAGTGTTACTAGGTAATGAAATTATTTATTCTTAACTTAAAAAAAATGTAGAAGAGCCTTTTACGAGAGGGAGTTCAAAAGTTTTTATGACACTTTTGTCAAAGCTAAATAAATTAACACAACTCTAGTGCCCATGATACTTAGTATGACATCCATCATCTAAAGTCGTGGCTTCCTAGCCAAAACATCCCTCCCCTAGTGGATTTGTCCCCAAACAATATTTTAGTCGTGCAACACTTTCAGTCACCTAACATTACCAATTTCATCAAAATTTGATAAAACTAGGATAAATACATATAGTGTCTTTTTACTTCCAATTCACATTTTTCGATCATGTTCTTACTTATGCTCCACGTTTTTTGGTCGTGTTCTGAGGGAATGTTACATACTTCCCCCCTTAAAAGTAACATCGTCCTCGGTGTTACATATTTATCCAAGGCTTTGTGTTCATTTCCTTCAAGTTCTTATTGCTTGCTTCCGCATCTCTTTCTATGTTATTCATATTTGATTTGTTCATCTTCAATGTTTTGTGATTCTTGCAATCTTTTATCCTTCATAACTTGCACTTTTGTGCAACAAAACTAGGTCTTCCAAAATTTATTTAGTAAATATGTCATTAATTCATAATCCAACTTAGAACATAAACACCGTGTCCCTTCTACAACACAACATTTGTAATTCATGAAACATTTTTTAGCCTTTGTTTGTGCTTTTACCCTCATAAGAAGGCCTAATACAATATTACCATCCAAAGAATTCATAAGTAATTCAAATTTAGTTATTTTTTGAAGGAAGTCTTTTACCTCTAGTACTTGGATTCTTTAACTAGTCCTCCACTTGAGATAGAAATTTCTTTCATTTCTTTCATTCGCAAGTTAGCATCATCTATTTCACATGATTTCAAGCGGTAACTTTTTTAACTTTACCATTCACCCTTAACCTTGAGGGAAGTTTTTTCCTACTTAAGTATTCACAACATTACACGTTAAGTCATTCAATTGTCTAGTTATTATAATTATCGTTAATATGTGTTCTATTGTTTCATCGTGAAGTTGAATAACTTCCAACAACACTTTTGTTGATGAACAAACCCTCGCTTGAGTTTTTCATCTTTATTAACAACTCTATGCTGAACATTGAACTCTCTCTCGAGTTGTGTTGAGGCCTGGAAATTCGCAGGTGACAACAGAAAGGGATTCTCCCCAATCAACGTTCCCAACTAGCCCGTTGACTGTTTGGAATAGGGAATCCGTCCGGCTTACGGTCCGGCTACCATAGGTCAAAGTAACTACGAGGGTTTACCGTTTGCGGCCCGGTCCACCGGAATTTGTATTTTGACTTAATGTATGCAATGCACATGCCTATCTTAAACATGCAGGGTGATAAAAATGTAAGGAACGACACAATGTGTTGCGCAGGTTCTTACCTCTCGTCTTAGGTTCTCGAACATCCAAACCACATATGCAACTATGAAGTAAAACAACTAACTATCTAAACACCTAACTACCTATCCCCGGGGAGCTAGAAAAATGATTATTAATGAGTAATGCATTATCTCCATGTATAATAAACCAAATTACAGGTAGCTGATATTTACGTTTACAACACATGAACAAGAAAATATTCTAACAATCAGATAGCTAACTGTTATATGAGCCACAAGCATTACTCTGAGTGAACTTTCCACACAATGAATTAGAAACCATTTTAACAAGACATAGGTCATGAAGTTAGAACGATCTCGCGAATTGTGGACACAAGCTGAAAAATAAAGTAGTTCATCTTTCCGCCATGCATTTGTTAGCATTTGGAAACTTCACATATCTTTCTCCAATAGGAAAACTAAAATCTTTATTGCAAAAGGAAGTAGTTCTTCTTACAATAGGTCCTCCAGTATTACTGGGAAAAAGCCCCTTTCATTATCTATGTCTCCTACTTTTATACAAAATGCAAGAAATGGTTGGGCTGCCCAAAGGGACCTTTGGGCATCCCAACCCTTGGTCTTCCTAACGCTTCCCCTTTTCCCAAAAACATTTACAAATATTTTACAATATTACAATGACTGATTTCTCACTAAGAGGGCCCCGCTTGATTCTCTAGGAACTTCTTCCATGCTGCAGCTTCACTGGCGAGATCTTCAAAAGAATTGGGCTCCAAGAATTGGATATTAATCTCAAACTTTTCAGCCTTTTTCTTGATGGCCTCGACCCTAGTTGCATTTAGTCTCACCTGTTCTTCTAGGAGCTGCAAACAAACAGCTGTATGGCCTATTTCAATCTTCAGGGTTTGTTCATCAATGGCTTTGATACATTGTACTTTGGCCTCTTCCTCCTGCTGTCTTTTTTGCAATATTTCCATAAATGAGTCATGATCTGGGAACTCGTGTAGCATTTTCTCAGCTTCTACTTGACACCGGTTGTAAATGACTAAGGCTCTCCTGAAAAATTCTGTGCAAAGTCCCTTTGTCTTCTGGATGGTTTTCTTGAAGTCCTCTGTAGTAGTGATAGAGAACTCCATCAAGTCATAATCTCGCTGAAGGGTTTGTCTATTCTTGTCTGATAGTCCTGCTGGGACTTCCTCACCTTTCTCTACCCTTGCCATCCTGGTGGTCAATACTTCAACGATATCTTGTGACCTATCAACAAAGTAAGAAGCAGTCTCCAGGATTTCTTCCAATCGGCTATCAACCTGGAGGATCTGGCATCTTTCTTCTTCTAGAGCAGTTTGCAGGTGCAGCACCTTAGCTTTCTGGGCCTGGATGTGTTCTTTGGTTGGCTGCAGATCAACCTGCTGTTCCTTTGCTACTTCCAGCTGCTCTTTTAGTTCTTTAACATATGCAGCATTGGACTCGTATATAACATTTTGTTGCTCTTCCAGGTCTTCTATCTTCGCCCTCATCTGTTCTTTTTCATTCTTCAAGTACAGAATTTCTTGCTGTGCTCTTTCCAGGGCTTCTTGTGTTGTTTCCTGTGCATGTGCTGCTACCTGGATGGCGTAGATTTCACTCTTTGTAGCCTCCATTTCTCTGAGCACATGATCATATTTCCTTTTAAGTTTATTGCCCTCTTCTCTTTCCTTTCTCAGGGTGTCCTTCAGCTGAGAGGAGGTTTTCTTGGTAGATTCTATTTCATTCATCATTCGATCTATGTTATCTTCTGAAGCATGTATGGCTGCCTTCCCAGCACTTATGGTAAACCTCGGATCTACGTCTGTCCCTACCATCACAGCTTTATCTGATATCATCTTGCTAGTCATTCCTTCTGCTTCTATCTTTTTCTCTGTTCTCCTCATGATTCTTTTGGTAGCCCTGTCATAATATACCATGGTAAATTCAGGGACTTCCTCCCCCCTTTTCTACATGAAGGGTACTAACTGAAGCGTAGACGTTGAAGGAGTAATGGTGGTAGGCACTTGAAGGATATGCACTTCAGGGTTTTCCTCTCCTTGGCTCTGCCCTGCTTGTGTTTCAGAAGCCTACTGTTGTGTTCCTTCTATCTTTTTAGTTTCTTACCTCTGAAGCTCTTCGTTCAAATTTCTCTGGGTCTCTTCGGCTACTTGCCTAGCAGCTCCTTCCTTTTCTCTGGCTGCTTCTTTTTCCAGTTCAGCTGCTTCCTCTTCCAACCTCTGAGCCTCTTCTCTTATTGTTCTGGCTGCTTCTTCGACCCTAGCTTGTTCAGCCTTCTCTTGCTCAAATCCTTTTCCACCCTTGGTGGATTGCTTAGGTTTGAATCTCTTGCGGAGCTCTGTCATATTTGGAGCCACCCTGTAAAATGATTCATCACTATAGAAATAATGGCTGTATTCGTAGGTCACCTTGTGTTTCTTGCAGTGTTCCGCTACTCTTCCATGAGTATCATTCCTTTGAAAAGTAATTTCGCCAAAGCGGAACTTCCCTAGTTCTTCTATGAACTTGGGCGCTTGTTTTACATTTGTGAATTTATAATTTCCCAGTTTGAATGGAAGGGGGGGATAGGCATTCTTCTTGTACTGGAACAAGAAGTGACCAAATCCATCAATGTATACTTGTCTGACTGCCTCCTTGTGGATTATATAATCTGTAGCATATTTGGGCAGCAAAAAAGGGGTCTTTGACACTCCAAACATCCTGATATACATACCATTTTCAGTTAGGAAGTAATCTCCATATTCATCAATGACCTGCATAGCGTCTTCTGACATGCAATCACATTCTTTTCGGAAGATGAGTGCGTATAATGGCATGAGGAACTGCTCACAGACCTCTCTGTAGTGACTGTGATATAGATGAGCCCCTAGAGGTTTGTAGGCCGCATATACAGGCATTCTGTCTCTATCCCATACACACTGGAGGCCTGGGAAAGGCTGATGACAAAGTATGCAATCTATCAGGATCAAGCTCATATAAAACTCAGATCTCTTCCTGGCTTCTCCTTCCAAAGCTGCAGCCACACAAGAGGAGAGACTGATTGATACTATACTTGCCCAGTTGAAGATCATGTGTTCCGTGGCCACATAGAACATCAGGGGTATCCACTCGAATTTGAATAGTCTGCCATTTTCTCTCCCGAAGATCCTATTCAACATTAGGGCTATGAATCTGTAAGTAGTTCTGAGACTGGCTGTGTCATATTCTTCAGTTGCTCTATGTCGGTATAGCTTCCCTGGAAAGAGCATCCTCTTCATGGTTTCTACAAAATCCATCCTAAGGTTGTCCAGCCATTCATTTGTCAGGAAGACCTGAGGCTCCGGTAGGTGGTAAGCTAAGGCCACATACCCAGGGCTAAAGGCGGCATAACCCTGGCCCTCGAAATTACACATAAGCATTGAGTTGTGGTTGGTATTTGGTAGAACCCATCTCATCACCTCCAGACATGGAAACTGCTCGGGCCTGGTGGCAACTTTCATAATGGCATATTTTTCTATGTTTGTGTAAATGGGTGCTTCCTCAAGACCGGTGTCTGGGACTTCCCTGCGGGAAATCATCCTGTATATGTCTCCCCATTTATATTCAGGTTCAACCCCCGAGACACATTGAGTGTCTTCATAGATGTACTCAGTTTTTGCTTCTGTGTCTGGTGCTGGTACTTCCTCCACCGCTGGGGCTTTCTTCTTCTGCCTCTTGGACATTGTAGATTTTTCCTGCAATGTAAAACATTATGATATTAAGCATTTTTAGGCTTATGAACATTTTGCAGCAGTTTTATCTTTTCTCAAGTGCATCAGAGCTATAACGGGATTTAGACTTAGGCCCTTCAGGCTGAAAGATTTGAAATGGTCGTGCAATATTTTGCAACATACTATTATTCTATGTTAATATGTAAACAAGAAATAGGCCAACACATGTACACACAATCTCGCCATGCCTTGTATATCAAAACTATCAGCACAAAATGGACTCAGTCTTCCACTGCACTATAATGAGCCAGGTCTTAATGTGGTGTAAAATCAAAAATGGAAATATTCGTTAAATGGCCTAGCCTCAAAATTACATTATTCCACAGTTCGCCATTTTCCAATCAAACGATATGAAATGCAAATGCATAACTTCCAAACGCAAGGCGTGACTACAACTCTCCGAACTCAGACATGGTTTTAGTAGGGATGAAAAAATGGTAGAAGCTTATGCTGCTCGTGGACATGGAAGTTACATCAGTGCGACTATAAACCGTGGGAGTCCACAACAACTTTCTGCACAGGGAGCTCTCACCAACACCACTATTCATGCTTCCCCTAGAACTTAAATGCTAACAGTGGCACGACCCTAGGGTTTCAAGGTAGCCGACAATGACGAACTGCGCGGCGCAGGCATAGGTTATGGATCGAAAAAAAATGGGCAAACTCATTAGGGAAACTAACCAGATAAGCATTCACCATCAAAGCTTCAGCAAAAAAAACCCTTCGAAAAAAACCGACGGATATCATCATCATAAGGAAACAAACCAGGTGAAAACCACCAGGGAGACAATTATGACAACTCTAGCTGCGGGAGAAAAATTCCTCGTGCGAGCAAAAAGGAACTATGGGGGCCTAATCCTAGTAATACCCAAACCACAACATAAATCCCTTAATCGAAACCTTTAAAAACACGATGTTAGGTGGTAAATATCCTACCTGGCAATCCAACAAATGAGTGAGCTGAAGACGGTTAGACTTCTCCTTCTACCACTTGGACACTGGTACACCAACAGCTAGATCCTCATGCGCTCCTAAAACGACAGCTCAACTTACCGCGACAGCGCTCGAAAACAATACAAAACCCCGTTTGTCGCCCCGTATATACTGAACAACTGCCACACGTGCGACGAGTCAAAATGGGCGAGGAAACAATCCTGCGTCAGGCGGCTAGAACCCAACCCCCTCCGCAACGGAGGACCGTTCCCATCACCCATTCACCCGCTACGGCGAATACAGTGCAAAAAACAAACCTCGGGCACCGGTGGAAACCATATCGGAAACCCAGAGCTTGAACTCCTCTGCAACGGCGGACCGCTACCATCATGATACCGTCCGCAACGGAGGCCTAAACGACGATCAAACGCTCTGCTATACAGCCGAAAAACAACAAAAATCGGAGCGCTACAGAAAGTCCTTTTCCGGAAACGCTCCGCAACGTCGGGAGGGAAAAGCAACACACCGTCCGCAACGGCGGACGAGGAAGACTTCACATTCCTCCGATGAAGAACCAAAACCCGTCCGCAATGGTGGAGAATCAAACAATCACACGCAACGGTCGGAAGATTCCAAAACCTCCTGAAATGCTCGGGACGAAAACGAAAGTCCAAGACTCGGAAACGGGCCGCAACGGCGGGGAGGAAGATCATTAAACCGCCCGCAACGACGAAACAGACAAAAAACTTAACTCCTGATCGACAAGGTTTTGAAAAAATGGGCAAAACGACAATGAAATCAACTCAAGATGGAAATCTTTAAGGCACGAAATCTTCAGAACATGTAATGAGGAGAAAACCAATCGATGGGCAGCAACCAAAAAATGCTTCAAAATCCGTAGGCCAAAAAATTGAGAGGCTGTAATCAAGAAAGAACCGACTAATTCAAAGTAAAAAAGGGGTCCTCAAATTTTTTAGAATTTTGGGAAATTGTTGTAGGTGCAACAATTGGCGACTACCTGGTGAACCCCAGATCTCTGAATTAACTTTTGTTTCTAAGCTTAAGACTGTATGAATAAGACTGAAATATTCTAGCTGTCTGCATTCCTAAGCCAACAGGATGATGCATCAAATTACTTATAAGAAGCCCATTTTCTTGGGAAAAGGTAACATCAGTAGTGTTTCAGTCTGAATAACTCTCTTGAGGCTGAAAGAACGAGGTTTATTTTGCTTGCCCTTTGGTGGTTATAGTTTTGATACCACAGGATTGTGACAGACAGTGAACAGTATTACCCTTTTGTTCCTCATTCCCATGCCAATTAGCACTTTTGTGCCTTTAGAACTTATAGTTCATTTGATATGAGTCCTCCTGCAGGCCTTTCTTACTGAATTTTAATTCAGGATCCTCTATCCCATAGTGTCCTTTTTTGTGAATGATATATTTCATACTTCAATTCACGGACGGAGGGGATCTTGTGGCCATTTGGTGCTTTACGCTTTGAGATTAACATTTTTCGAGATTTGCTTTGATATGTCTTGTTTCTTTTGGGAGTAGTGAATCTTAAGAGCTTTTAGCCCTTTTCTTAATTCATGGCATGGGATCATTTATATATGATAAACTGTTTCACTCTGCTTCCTCTCCGTGGATCTTGTGCTGTCACCCCCTTGGGTATTTAAGACGTGAAGTGGATGGAGCCCCCAAATAGTATTTCAAACCTTTTCACTTCTAAGTTATTTATAGGGATTAAGTAAGACTTCAAATGAACGCACTGCCAGTTAGGAATACAACTACTAGAAGACATTCTATACTTTAAGCACAGTCTTTTTGCTCAGGATTTTAGTTAATACAGAACCCTGACGTTTCCATTGCATCCAAAAGTTTGCCTCTTATTCAAAACGAAAGAAAACTAGCAAAACTATAAGAAAATAGAAGCATAACAAGCAATTAAAGAAAGAGAACATTAAAGCATTGAAATCAGAAAATAGTATCAGCAACAAAACAATTTATTTATGTACAAAAGAAAACATCAAAACAAAAATTTGCCCATTCCTAAAAATTTCAAATCTAAAGAACTATGAATGAGCTGGATTTTAGACCTGAATTGTCTAACCATGGTACATCAGTGCAGTTATTGAGATGGAACCCATATCTAAAATTCTGCAATCATTTCTTTCAGCCTGAGGGAGTTGAAGGAGCCCAGGATGAATGTCCTTCATAGGACTGGCCCTTTTTGAGAAATGATGTTCTAGCTTAAGCTCAGTAAGATAGTTCCCCAAAACAGAATCAGCAGTTTCATTTTCCTCCCTTAGCTCAGTGACATTGTTTTTCATAAAAGGTTCTCTTAGAATCTTAATCAGGTTTGGGCTACCCTTCTGGGGTAACCACAAATGAGACCAATCTGAAGCAAAGTATCCGTTTAGTCTTGATGTCTAGTCTCGGTTCAAGATCATCCCATAACCATCAGGAATGTCTGCTACTATGATTTCAATGTAGTGGCATATCTTTTTATTTGCAGACAATTGAATCATCACATTCTCCATTTCTCCTACTACTTTGACACTAGTTTTGTCAAGTTGCGTGACATCCCAAAAAGTAGGATTTATCTGACCCTTGAGTTTTTTGCAAACTACCAGAGGCATAACATTCATAGAAGATCCCGAATCCACCAAACAATTATGCACCTTATGATTGAGGATTTCAAGGGTCACAAGGAAAGGTGGAGCGTTGGTTTTCTTTGTCTTAATCAATTCAATCTTTTCTTCCATAGGTTGGTTCTTTGTGGGCAGCTCCTCTTTAAGTTTTCCAGTTCTTCCCTCCTCATCATCTTCCAATGATTTGGCAGGTTTAATGTGTGGCTCTATTTCCTGTTTGCAAGTGGTGTCTTGAGGTATGTCATTTCTAGCCTTTACATTAGCCTGCCTTTCTCTTTTCCCCTGCAACTCTTGAACTTTTGAGAGTTTTGCATTGTCATTGTTTGCTAAGTTCTTATCTTCTGTGGTTTTACATGTATGCTGAGATTTGAGAGCATTTTCTTCAGTGTTAAACAATGAAACTCCATTCCATGAGAACATAGTATCATCCTCTGTCTTTTCTATGGTCTGTTTCTCTTTTACCTCCTTGCTACTGTCTCTAGTAAACTCTGGGTCCAACAACTTATTCATTACCCGTGTCATTGAATGTATCCATTGAGGACATTTCTTCTCAGAGTGGGGTAGTTGGTGAAAGGTACAGAAATCATCCCCTCCTACCTCTGTTATGTTAATTGATGCCAAATTGGGAGGGGGGCCTTGCCATTGGTTGCCATCCTCTTTTCTGGGATAGGGAGGCTTATTGGTTTTTTGAATATCCCTTTCTTTTTCCAATTCTACAACTCGGTTGGACAGCTTCTGAAGCACCTTCATCATCTCATGATAATCATGTGGTTGGCCTTCTCTTGATTTGGACAGCAATGAGATTCTTTTTACAGTGGTCTTTTCTTCAAGTAAGTCAGGATAATCCTCTATACTCTCACTTTCAGCCTCTACTCTCTCAGCCTCTTGATAGGTTTCTGCCAGCGTAGTCTTGACTTTCATTTTGGCAAACATGGCCAACTCAGGACCTAGGGCTGAGGTATAATACTCAATTAAAACTTTGTCGGAAGGTCTGTCCACAGCAGAAATTTTTTTTAAGTACAATGAAAATCTCTGAGTGAAACTTCGTACCTTTTCATTATTTTCTTTTCTCAACAAACCAAGCCCTTTCATCAATGAGGCATGCGTCTTCTGAGTTGTGTATTTACTCCTAGAAACCCTTTCAAAAGTATCCCAATCAGGAATGGAATTTACAGGTAGTCCAAAGTACCAAGATACTGCTGATCCTTTCAGAGTATGAGGAAAAAGCCTGCACACTACGTCTTCATGCTCTCCAGCCCTTAGCCCTTCTAGTGCTAGGTAAAAGCTTTGAAGGTGATCATCTACAGCAATGTTTTCCGCGGGGTCAAAATTGGGTAAAAGCTTGTCAAAGGCTTGAGGAAAATTATGCAAAGGAGGATTTAAGTTTAGAGGTGACCTAGCTCTCCATGCTGGCAAAGGGTTAGGTTGATTACCGGCCATGAGCAAAGGTAAAAAAGTAACACTAGGAAACGGGGCTTCAAGAATAGAACCGGAAACTTCAAACTTTGAGTTAGATTAAACTTTCAACCATCTGCTGGTAGGGTAGTCTCAGGAAATCAAATTCCATGGCCAGCGTTTTACTGGAAGCCCTCCTTCTAGTGCCAAAAACTGTTGAGGCCTGGAAATTCACAGGCGACAACAGAAAGGGATTCTCCCCAATCAACGTTCCCAACTAGCTCGTTGACTGTTTGGAATAGGGAATCCGTCTGGCTTATGGTCTGGCTACCGTAGGTCAAAGTAACTACGAGGGTTTACCGGTTGCGGCCCGGTCCACCGAAATTTGTATTTTGACTTAATGTATGCAATGCACATGCCTATCTTAAACATGTAGGGTGATAAAAATGTAAGGAACGACACAATGTGCTGCGCAGGTTCTTACCTCTCGTCTTAGGTTCTCGAACATCCAAACCACATATGCAACTATGAAGTAAAACAACTAACTATCTAAACACCTAACTACCTATCCCCGGGGAGCTAGAAAAATGATTATTAATGAGTAATGCATTATCTCCATGTATAATAAACCAAATTACAGGTAGCTGATATTTACGTTTACAACACATGAACAAGAAAATATTCTAACAATCAGATAGCTAACTGTTATATGAGCCACAAGCATTACTCTGAGTGAACTTTCCACACAATGAATCAGAAACCATTTTAACAAGACATAGGTCATGAAGTTAGAACGATCTCACGAATTGTGGACACAAGCTGAAAAATAAAGTAGTTCATTTTTCCGCCATCCATTTGTTAGCATTTGGAAACTTCACATATCTTTCTCCAACAGGCAAACTAAAATATTTATTGCAAAAGGAAGTAGTTCTTCTTACAATAGGTCCTCCGGTATTACTGGGAAAAAGCCCCTTTCATTATCTATGTCTCCTACTTTTATACAAAATGCAAGAAATGGTTGGGCTGCCCAAAGGGACCTTTGGGCATCCCAACCCTTGGTATTCCTAACGCTTCCCCTTTTCCCAAAAACTTTTACAAATATTTTACAATATTACAATGATTGATTTCTCACTAAGAGGGCCCCGCTTGACTCTCTAGGAACTTCTTCCACGCTGCAGCTTCATTGGCGACATCTTCAAAAGAATTGGGCTCCAAGAATTGGATATTAATCTCAAACTTTTAAGCCTTTTTCTTGATGGCCTTGACCCTGGTTGCATTTAGTCTCACACGTTCTTCTAGGAGCTGCAAACAAACGGCTATATGGCCTATTTCAATCTTCAAGGTTTGTTCATCAATGGCTTTGATGCATTGTACTTTGGCCCCCTCCTCTTGTTGTCTTCTCTGCAACATTTCTATAAATGAGTCATGATCTGGGAACTCGTGTAGCCTTTGCTCAGCTTCTACTTGACACCAGTTGTAAATGACTAAGGCTCTCCTGAAAAATTCGGTGCAAAGTCCCTTTGTTTTCTGGACAGTTTTCTTGAAGTCCTCTGTAGTAGTGATAGCGAACTCCATCAAGTCATAATCTCGCTGAAGGGTTTGTCTATTCTTGTCTGATAGTCCTCCTGGGACTTCCTCACCTTTCTCTACCCTTGCCATCCTGGTGGTCAATACTTCAAGGATATCTTGTGACCTATCAACAAAGTAAGAAGCAGTCTCTAGGATTTCTTCCAATCGGCTATCCACCTGGAGGATCTGGCATCTTTCTTCTTCTAGAGCAGTTTGCAGGTGCAGCACCTTAGCTTTCTGGGCCTGGATGTGTTCTTTGGTCAGCTGCAGATCAACCTGCTGTTCCTTTGCTACTTCCAGCTGCTCTTTTAGTTCTTTAACATATGCAGCATTGGAATCGTATATAACATTTTGTTGCTCTTCCAGGTCTTCTATATTTCCCCTCATCTGTTCTCTTTCATTCTTCAAGTCCATAATTTCTTGCTGTGCTCTTTCCAGGGCTTCTTGTGTTGTTTCCTGTGCATGTGCTGCTACCTGGATGGCGTAGATTTCACTCTTTGTAGCCTCCATTTCTCTGAGCACATGATCATATTTCCTTTTAAGTTTATTTCCCTCTTCTCTTTCCTTTCTCAGGGTGTCTTTCAGCTGAGAGGAGGTTTTCTTGGTAGATTCTATTTCATTCATCATTCGATCTATGTTATCTTCCGAAGCATGTATGGCTTCCTTCCCGGCACTTATGGTAAACCTCGGATCTACGTCTATCCCTACCATCACAGCTTTATCTGATATCATCTTGCTAGTCATTCCTTCTGCTTCTATCTTTTTCTCTGTTCTCCTCATGATTCTTTTGGTAGCCCTGTCATAATATACCGTGGTAAAGTCAAGGACTTCCTCCCCCCTTTTCTGCATGAAGGGTACTAACTGAAGCGTAGAGGTTGAAGGAGTAATGGTGGTGGGCACTTGAAGGATCTGCACTTCAGGGTTTTCCTCTCCTTGGGTCTGCCCCGCTTGTGTTTCAGAAGCCTGCTGTTGTGTTCCTTCTATCTTTTCAGTTTCTTTCCTCTGAAGCTCTTCGTTCAACTTTCTCTGGGTCTCTTCGGCTACTTGCCTAGCAGCTCCTTCCTTTTCTCTAGCTGCTTCTTTTGCCAGTTCAGCTGCTTCCTCTTCCAACCTCTGAGCCTCTTCTCTTATTGTTCTGGCTGCTTCTTCGGCCCTAGCTTGTTCAGCCTTCTCTTGCTCAGATCCTTTTCCACCCTTGGTGGATTGCTTAGGTTTGAATCTCTTGCGGAGCTCTGTCATATTTGGAGCCATCCTGTAAACTGATTCATCGCTATCAAAATAATGGATGTATTCATAGGTCACCTTGTGTTTCTTGCAGTGTTCTGCTACTCTGCCATGAGTATCATTCCTTCGAAAAGTCATTTCGCCAAAGCGGAACTTCCCTAGTTCTTCTATGAACTCGGGTGCTTGTTTTACATTTGTGAATTTATAATTTCCCAGTTTGAATGGAAGGGGGTGATAGGCAATCTTCTTGTACTGGAACAAGAAGTGACCAACTCCATCAATGTATACTTGTCTCACTGCCTCCTTGTGGATTGTATAATCTGTAGCATATTTGGGCAGCAAAAAAGGGGTCTTTGACACTCCAAACATCCTGATATACATACCATTTTCAGTCAGGAAGTAATCTCCATATTCATCAATGACCTGCATAGCGTCTTCTGACATGCAATCACATTCTTTTCGGAATATGAGTGTGTATAATGGCATGAGGAACTACTCACAGACCTCTCTGTAGTGACTGTGATATAGATGAGCCCCTAGAGGTTTGTAGGCCGCATATACAGGCATTCTGTCTCTATCCCATACACACTGGAGGCCTGGGAAAGGCTGATGACAAAGTATGCAATCTATCAGGATCGAGCTCATATAAAACTCAAATCTCTTCCTGGCTTCTCCTTCCAAAGCTGCAGCCACACAAGAGGAGAGACTGCTTGATACTATACTTGCCCAGTTGAAGATCGTGCCTTTCATGGCGACATAGAACATCAGGGGTATCCACTCGAATTTGAATAGTCTGCCATTTGCTCTCCCGAAGATCCTATTCAACATTAGGGCTATGAATCTGTAAGTAGGTATGAGACTGGCTGTGTCATATTCTTCAGTTGCTCTATGTCGGTATAGCTTCCCTGGCAAGAGCATCCTCTTCATGGTTTCTACAAAATCCATCCTAAGGTTGTCCAGCCATTCATTTGTCAGGAAGAGCTGAGGCTCCGGCAGGTGGTAAGCTAAGGCCACATACCTAGGGCTAAAGGCGGCATAACCCTGGCCCTCGACATTACACATAAGAATTGAGTTGTGGTTGGTATTTGGTAGAACCCATCTCATCACATCTGGGCATGGAAACAGCTCGGGCCTGGTGGCAACTTTCATAATGGCAGATTTTTCTATGTTTGTGTAAATGGGTGCTTCCTCAAGACCGGTGTCTGGGACTTCCCTGTGGGAAATCATCCTGTATATGTCTCCCCATTTATATTCAGGTTCAACCCCCGAGACACATTGGGTGTCTTCATAGATGTACTCAGTTTTTGCTTCTGTGTCTGGTGCTGGTACTTCCTCCACCGCTAGGGATTTCTTCTTCTGCCTCTTGGACATTGTAGATTTTTCTACAATGTAAAACATTATGATATTAAGCATTTTCAGGCTTGTGAACATTTTGCAGCAGTTTTATCTTTTCTCAAGTGCATCAGAGCTATAACGGGATTTAGACTTAGGCCCTTCAGGCTGAAAGATTTGAAATGGTCGTGCAATATTTTGCAACATACTATTATTCTATGTTAATATGTAAACAATAAATAGGCCAACACATGTACACACAATCTCGCCATGCCTTGTCTATCAAAACTATCAGCACAAAATGGACTCAGTCTGCCACTGCACTATAATGAGCCAGGTCTTAATGTGGTGTAAAATCAAAAATGGAAATATTTATTAAATGGCCTAGCCTCAAAATTACATTATTCCACAGTTCGCCATTTTCCAATCAAACGATATGAAATGCAAATGCATAACTTCCAAACGCAAGGCGCGACTACAGCTCTCCGAACTCAGACATGGTTTTAGTAGGGATGAAAAAATGGTAGAAGCTTATGCTGCTCGCAAACATGGAAGTTACATCGGTGCGACTATAAACCATGGGAGTCCACAACAAATTTCCGCACAGGGAGCTCTCACCAACACCACTATTCATGCTTCCCCCATAACTTAAATTCTAACAGCGGCACGGCCCTAGGGTTTCAAGGTAGCCGACAATAACGAACTATGTGGCGCGGGCGGATGTTATGGCTTGAAAAAAAAATGGGCAAACTCATTAGGGAAACTAACCAGATAAGCATTCACCATCAAAGCTTCGGCAAAAAAAACCCCTTCGAAAAAAACCGATGGATATCATCATCATAAGGAAACAAACCAGGTGCAAACCACCAGGGAGACGATTATGAAAACTCTAGCTGTGGGAGAAAAATTCCTCGTGCGAGCAAAAAGGAACTATGTTAGGTGGTAATACCCAAACCACAACATAAATCCCTTAATCGAAACCTTGAAAAACACGATGTTAGGTGGTAAAGATCCTACCTGGCAATCCAACAAACGAGTGAGCTGATGATGGTTAGACTTCTCCTTCTGCCACTTGGACACTGGTACACCAACAACTAGATCCTCACGTGCTCCTAAAACGAAAGTTCAACTTACCGCAATAGCGCTCGAAAACAATACAAAACCCCGTTTGTCGCCTCGTATATATTGAACAACTGCCACACGTGCGATGAGTCAAAACGAGCGGGGAAACAATCCTGCGTCGGGCAGCTAGAACCCAGCCCCCTCCACAACGACGGACCGTTCCCATCACCCATTCACCCGCTACGGTGAATACAGCGCAAAAAACAAACCTCGAGCGCCGGCGAAAACCATATCGGAAACCCAGAGCTTGAACTCCTCCGCAACGATGGACCGCTCCCATCTTGATACTGTCCGCAATGGAGGTGTAAACGACAATCAAACGCTCCGCTATACAGCCGAAAAACAACAAAAATCAGAGCTCTACAGAAAGTCCTTTTCCAGAAACGCTCCGCAACGTCAGGAGGGAAAAGCAACACACTGTCTGCAACAGCGGACGAGGAAGACTTCACATTCCTCCGATGAAGAACCAAAACCCATCCGCAACGGCGGAGAATCAAACAATCACGCGCAACAGTCGAAAGATTCCAAAACCTCCCGAAACGGTCGGGACGAAAACGAAAGTACAAGACTCGGAAACGGGCCGCAACGGCGGGGAGGAAGATCATTAAACCGCCCGCAACAACGAAACAGACGAAAAACTTAACTCCTGATCGACAAGGTTTTGAAAAAACGGGCAAAACGACAATGAAATCAACTCAAGATGGAAATATTTAAGGCACGAAATCTTCAGAACATGTAATGAGGAGAAAACCAATCGATGGGAAGCAACCAAAAAATGCTTCAAAATCCGTAGGCCAAAAAATCGAGAGGTTGTAATCAAGAAAGAACCGACTAATTCAAAGTAAAAAAGGGGTCCTAAATTTTTTTAGAATTTTGGGAAATTGTTGCAGGTGCAACAAGTTGCTAACACCAATTAGACTTACATGCTAAAAATTTGAGGTTACTCTCCCTTTTGATTGCTAGTCAAAATTTTTCCCCTCAAAAACATCAAACAACATCCAGTTTTTCTAGATATCAACTTTGTGCCTAGGTCTTGTCATTGATATCATAGACTCTTTCATAATTCCCCTCAAGCCTCCTCACTTGAGTCCAATAATTTATTTTCCACCCAACCTCCTGCTTGAGTCCAGGAAAAGTTACTTTAGCAAAGTAGAGCTGGATCCTCAATTTTTCCCCTTGGTGTTCCCTCAGAGAAGAGGTTATTTTCCCCTCAAGCCTTCATTCTTGAATCCGGGAATTTATTTTCCTCCCAGCCTTCTACCTGAGTCTAGGAAAATTTATCCATCAATCATTTCAATAAGACTTCAATTTCCTTTGGTTTACACCTTTGCAAATGACTATTTCAGTAAGTCATTCATTTAGTGATTTTTAATGTCTATGATAGTGTATAATTCTAACCAAAGATAAACTTATCTATGATTTACAATGAGGCCTTGTAGTAAAATTTGATACTGACTTCAAACTGGAGTATACGGTTTATTGTGCTTAATAAGATAAGGTTATCCTCACAAAGAACACGTTAAACACTAGCATAAATGAAACAAAAATCAAGAGCTCCGTAGACTAGGATCATAACCTGGTCATAGACTAAGATATTGTTGTTAACTAAATCTTTGAGGTTAAGTAAATCCCACCCAAGATCTATGGAGAGAAGGTTTCAAAAACCTTTTCACAAATCTTTTACCATGCAACCATGTCGTCATCATGAAGAGGTAGCAGAAATGGAATGCTTCAAGAAGGTTCCAAAAACATTTTCATAGAGCTTTTACCATGCAACCATGTCATCGTCATGAAGAGGTAGTAGAAATGGAATGCTTCACTTTCTTCAATATATAATTCATGCCTTAATAAATTCATACATGCATCTGGTGAAAAACAGAATGCTTCAAAAGAAACTTAACAACCAGAATCTCTGATTTTCTGACTACATATTTACTTAATAGGGAGGTTTAAGGACCAACTTAATTAGCCATTATCCTTAAGTTCGATTGTACCTAATTAAGCTACAGTTTATACAAATTCCCTTGTCATTGATGCATTTTAATTGTAGAAACCATGTATACTCTAGTCATCAAAGAATTTTAAGGTCTCATTTAAAATTTAACTTTCTTCAGCTCACATGCTGCACGATAAACTCTTATTTAAACCATTGTCATAAACAATCATTCAGAGAGTATACAACTTAAGTGTGTATACACAGGTCCATTTGGCCGCAGTTTTTGAACCTAAGGCTCTGATACCATTTGTAATGAACCCAAAATTTGACAATGTAAATTCTGAGAAAATGGGGTAAATTTTATCGCTTTTACTCTAGCCAAACAATTCAACTATGCTTGTCTCCTGAGAGTGTGTAATTACATAATTGTAAACACTACTAGTATTTTCATCGATTCATATAAGACAATTGTAATTCAATTTGATTAAGTTCCACTGAGTAGTTAACAAGAGGGTCATACTAATAGCCATACTAGTACAAGAATAATGCTAAGAAATTATACCTCAAATATAGAATCACATTTTGGTTGCAATTCAGAACCGTCAAACTAAAATTCACTCTAATACAATCCTACATAAGCGTATCTCATTTATAATAGATACCACCGTTACATTAGTTGCAAGACTTATCCTTGAATGAGATAACACATACAAATTAACCCTTTCTTTTTCTCTTCAT
This sequence comes from Pseudotsuga menziesii, assembly GCA_001517045.1. Lineage (NCBI taxonomy): Eukaryota > Viridiplantae > Streptophyta > Pinopsida > Pinales > Pinaceae > Pseudotsuga > Pseudotsuga menziesii. The sequence continues at coordinate 432,774 of LPNX010545526.1, read as the reverse complement.
CCCATGCCTTCTACAGCCTAGGTATTAAATTGAGCACATAGATCTGTGGACAAACACACAACTCACAGGATAGGTCACACAATTTACTCAGTTATTGAAGAATGAAATAGTGCAAAAATGGCTTGCAGTTGTGAATGCTTTTCATTAATCAAAGAGTAATTAGATAATAATTACAATGAAGTACAATGGCTTAAATAGCCACATGCAATTCGAATCCACATGAGGAAATTCGAATTGATTAGACTCTAATTGACTATAGGTAACTAAGACCTTGTCTAAATCACTATCGGAGGACTCAATAGTTAATTGACCTTGTCTAAACCATAACCGGAGTTCATCGGAGTTCTAAGATACAAGTCAAGTGTTACATTCAGTGTTGACTAAGGATAACTGACTATGGTAGGTGAGAAATGCACCCCTCCTAAGTGCAGCCATGCAAACCTAGTGCTAAATGAATGTAGAGGACTAGAACTGAATGTAACTGACTCCTAACTTAGCTTGACTAGTCACTAACTGAACTAAACTGACCTTGGTTGATTTCAGCACTTCCAGTGGCTCCTAAATTGTAGGGATTGGTCTAGGAGGATCCTAAACTGATGTAATCAAGTGCAATCAGTGGCAGTAGGCCTCAATTAGTTTTCCCCACACTTTAGTCACTGAAACATGTGCCCCAATTAGGCCAAGTGGACCCAATGGTGCTAGTGACTAAAAATGGGATGGATGGACTCCCGATTTAGACATGACTCTTGATTTAGACATATGACCAATTGGAAAAGGGAGGATTAATAATCCTAACACCCCCCTGAATGTTAACTTAGACAATCTGTGGGCCCTGGTAACTAAGACCATAGGTCACCCATTACATCAAGTAAAGTAAAGTAACTGGTCAAAAACAAGGTGTTGGGAAAAAAACCACATGGAAAAAAAATCCCCCCCTCTAATTAAGTAGGTAGAATCAGGATCAATATGGTTCTTCTGTGCACAGGTATCATGGGGCCTGGCATGTGAACCTCTCCATCATTATGTATAGAGGAATCTTCCTCTTTGGAAGAAGAATGATATGCTCAACTAAATTAGAAATATAAACAGCTGCCAGATGAAGACTAGACCCATGTAGAGCGACTGAAGTCAACTGATAAGTGAGAAAAGGTTCTTTAGGATTCAGAACATGTGAGGAATAATCAAGAAACTTATATGTTTCATCCATGAACAGAAAACCATGAGTGGTAAGAACAACCCCAAGTGTTAGGAGCAAGTGTCTAGGCAGATGCAAAAAATATTCCTATTTACCAATTCTATGAGGAGATGAGCATGTGATCAATGGTAGAGAAGAACTGGGATTGTTGAGAGCGAATGCTTGAGCTCCATAGTCTGATACAGCTTCTGAAATAGATAATTAATCACATAATAAAATATCAGCAACCTCATAAGAGGAAACTAACACCAAATCCCCAACAACAATTTTGAGGAAGAATTGCGGTACTTGATTTTTCACACCGGAATTGGTGAGAGTAGCTACAAGCATGACTGAAATATTTTGGAACTTTAAAACTGAACCAAATAATATCAGATCATAAATTAAATTAGATCTAAATAATTTCACAATAGATCCAAAACTGTGAAATGAAATCAAATCCCTAGTAGCAGTTTTGTAGGAGACTTGCGGTACTTGTTTCTTCACGCCGTTGATGAGAACAGCTACAAGCAGTACTGAAAGATTATGAATTTGATATATTAAAACAAGAAATATCATATCAGATCTAAATAAGATCATATCATATACAAAAATGTTAATATCAGATTCAAATAAATGGTTAACTGAGACGATGGATGCACAACTTTCTTTTTCTTCAAAATTCTGAATTTTGGTGCATGCAATCCTGCAGGAATTTGCTGGAAAATATAGATCATGGGCAGTGAATGGATCACTCTGGTAATATGATATTTCTTCCAAAATATCCAATGTATCACATATTTTCACACCAGCAGCAACATTAGAGGGAGAAAAATCAAATTTCTCTTCACTTTCAGAAGCAATTACTGGCAAATTTTGCACCTAATTCAAAGGAAAATCACGGGTGAATGTTTGCATGGAAGTGCAGCAGTGTTTTCCTTCAATATCAAAGATTTGAATGTATTCTTATGTTTCATAAATATGAGGAGATGAGATATCAGAGATCTCATGAACTTCTGGAGCATCAGGAGAAGGAGTCACTGCATGGAGACTGTCTTCAATTCGAATTGACTGTGTAGAAGATTATGCTTCTTCTTCATTTTGAACAACTTTATCAGAGAGAGTGGAGACTGAGAATTTCGTATCAAGAGTGCTTATGGTTTTGGATATTCTCTCCAAAGTTCTATTATGATCCTCAACAATCACTCTAAAGGTTCTGTCCAATCTTGTCCAGAGTTCCTTCGGGTCTTCAATAGATCTACTGAGGTAGCATAAGCTAGGAGAAAGACCCAGTGATATTCTTCCAAAAGCTCCATCATATTTATTCAACCAGTCATTCTCACTAAAACACTCTTTACCGAGTCCAATAGACACCCCATAGAGACCTCGTCTAATCAGAGATGCAATCATCTTCTTCTTCCATTCTGAATAGTTTGCGAATAAGGAGAGAAGAGGAACTGATGAATCCATTCGAAGTTGTACCTACAAAACAAAAAATGGGAACTGTAAGGTCTACAACTTGCACATTTCAGGTTTTCATCACACCCATCATAGTTGATCAATATTGATCAACAATTCCTTAACTTGGGGTATGAAGTGGTAAACCTTCTGCTTTTGGTGCAGAGATGGAAGGAGCAATTTTGCTCAAAAATGTTCCAGTAGGAGATCTGAGGAGGAGAAGTGCCTTGTCCACCAAGGTTCTGATAACATATTAAATTGAGCACATAGATATATGGAAAAACACACAACTCATAGGATAGATCACACAATTTACTCAGTTATTGAAGAATGAAACAATGCAAAAATGGCTTGCAACTGTGAATGCTTTTCATTAATCGAAGAATAATTAGATAATAATTACAATGAAGTACAATGGATTAAATAGGCACATGCAATTTGAATCCACATGAGAAAGTTCAAATTGATTAGACTCTACTTGACTGTAGGTAACTAAGACCTTGTCTAAATCACTATCGGAGGAATCAATAGTTAATTGACCTTGTCTAAACCATAACCGGAGTTCATCGGAGTTCTAAAACACAACTCAAGTGTTACATTCAGTGTTGACTAAGGCTAACTGACTATGGTAGGTGAGAAATGCGCCCCTCCTGAGTGTATCCATGCAAACCTAGCGCTAACTGAATGTAGAGGACTAGAACTGAATGTAACTGACTCCTAACTTAGCTTGAGTAGTCACTAACTGAACTGAACTGACCTTGGTTGATTTTGGCACTTCCAGTGGCTCCTAAATTGTAGGGATTGGTCTAGGATGCTCCTAAACTGATGAAATTAAGTGCAATAAGTGGCAGTAGGCCTCAATTAGTGTTCCCCACACTTTAGTAACTGAAACATGTGCCCCAATTAGGCCAAGTGGACCCAATGGTGCTAGTGACTAAAAATAGACTGGATGGACTCCCGATTTAGGCATGACTCCCGATTTAAACATATGACCAAATTGGACAAGGGAGGATTAATAATCCTAACGCTAGGGACACAGCTTCGGCAACCACCGCTTGAAGTCATGAAATCTCAACATAAATATTTGAACTATATATCATCATACACATTCAAGAGCATAAAACAAGATAAATCCATGTAACAAAGTTAACTGTTAAAGAAACTAATTAAGAAGGTATGCACATGAACAATTAATTTAGTTTACACATGTCCTTCAATAGTTATTCCAATATTTTTCCATAATTTGTACACCACTTCTGCAACCATTTATCAATATACATATTAGGGCTATAAAACCAAGAGCGTAAGTTTATAAACAAAGTAAATTACATCCATAAACAAATCTAGTTGATAGAGATACTTATTTTTATCTTGGGCGACTGAAAGCATGTCTATGACTTTTCTCCCAACCATAGGTTTTATTTGACGTATGTTTTCCGTCTAAAGCCAGTCCCTAGCTGGGCAACGAATTCACTAAGGTTCAAGGATTATAAGCAGAACTCTTCAAGTTTCAAGTTAAGATGGTATTGTAGTCCAAGGATACTTTGTCTAGGGTATGAGACTTAGAATTCACTAGTACAAAATGAGGAATTAGTGACTACACGACAAAAAATTCTAGTCACCACAGGTTTTTCAAGTAATTTACTACTAAATATGAGCAATTTTGATTGACCCAACTATAAACGACTAATTTAGTCACTAGTTAACAAATATGACTAGATAATAAGTGACAGAGTTAAAAATGACTAACATAAACGACTAATTTAGTCACAACATAAAAAAATGACTAGCTAGAAGAATATGAATTAGTTATTTATGTTAGGAGTTTTAAATTGTGTCATGGAAAATTGCAATTGTGACAATGAAGTGTTACAATTTAGTAAATTGTGTAAATTTCCTACCTTCTATCTCTCAATATGTGTAGGTTAACAATTCCGAATCCAAAATGGAATTTGTGGGGTTAAGAATATCTAGTATTTTTCAAGGTGGATGGGATAGTGTTAGGGTGTTGTGGATTATTGTAGACGATGTGCTTTAGACATTCATATTGCTTGCTAGATATGATATTGTGAATATTATATCTATATGAATTAGTTGTTTATGTTAGTCATTTTTAGTTGTATCACACTAGTAATGGAAAACTACAATTTCGAAAATGAATTTGTACAATTTACTAAACTTAAACACTACAGATGGATTCATTGACCCTTTGAGGGGGCCATTGATTCCATATGTAGTGTTTACATTTAGTAAAATGTAACACTCATGTAGATTTATTCATGAGATACCCCCTTTGTCACTTGGAAATGTTTTATTCTCTCAAAAAATCCAGTGGAGCCATGTCGAGTTTTGGAGATTTGTCTTGTCCTCTCTGTGCATTGTCATGTCCTTTCTTTACCATCGCATTTGTCTCATCAGCCTGTCCATGCCAATATGTTGTTTGAAAAAAACCATTACCATTTGACCATTTCAGCAATCGATTGAACTTTCCACAAGCAAGAGTCTTTTACGTCTTATTAGTGAAATTCTCCAAGTTTGCATCATCCGTTAATGTGTTGGTTTTACTCATCTGCTAGTATTTTCACCATGACTATGTTAATAATGTCAAAAAATTTCTTAGACTACAATGATCCATTTTTTTTAAGTAAAAAAAAGCCTCCCTCCTTTTTAATATAGTTATATTTATTAATATAAATAAATATATTATAATAAACATGTTAATATATATTAATATGTTATACCCTCTATAATACATATATTTAAATATTGTATTATATGTAATATCAATATATAAATAAAAATAGAAACCAAACAAATGAAATGAAATCCAAAAACTTAAGAGGCTTTCACAGGAAGGACTCGACATCGAAGACCATGAAATGAAATCCTCAAAAATTAAGAAAAAATTAGAGGCTTTGGTCAGACGAGTTGGACATGGAAAACCATAGAGGAAGGGTTTGCAATGGTGGGAAGGGTGGCTTCTTTGTGTTTTAGAGGCTACTACTTGTGTATGAAATGTGAGTTTGGGGCATTTATTTGCCCACTAAATTTTTATTGGTGTCGGTTGGAAATTGCAATTGAAGATAAATTTCAACTGCATAGAACGAAAGACTCTATGTATTGAAGCCGTAGAGTTTTCTATGGATCATTGATCACCCAAGTTTTCACTCTCTCCATGGCATCATTACGTATAAAAAATTTCAACTATTTCAATCATGCTAACTAATTTTTTTTCAAAAAGTCGAGCTTGATGTAGGGTTTAAGCTTACACGGTTTAGTGCATTCCCCTGTAGCTTTCATGGATAATAACAACAATTGCGATGTTGCAATAATATTGAGGGTTTATGTCTTGGATGTGATTATTTCATAAATGGCTATGAAGGATTTTTTTTTTGCAATTATGATATGTAGGCCGAGAAATTGCTCTATTTGTAACTGTACCCAAAGATTAATGATCTTATGGAAGGTTGGTGCTGTATTTCCAATTAATTTAATCATTTTACATTGTTGGTTGAAGGATTGAATTATAAATGCAAATTTTATCATAAAATGGATAAACTTATTCCCCCTTAATATTTGAACCATTGCCAATATGATCAAATTCGTTGTGTTTTTACTATGGGATGGGATTGGATTTTTTTTTAGAACTTTGACAGTTATGGATGGACACAGATTTGTACTGGTTAGGAATTTCTGCTAATGATCCATTCACTAGACTTCATTATTGATCTTAGGTGCAAGTCCTTGTCAAAATTTACAAACTATATATCCCCCAGACCAAGCATGTAATAAGCCACAACTTTATTTCAATAAGTTGATTGCAGCTATCTAGCCTAAGTGAAGTGGTTGTCTACACAAGAATCCCATGTCTGTTGAGGTCATAGGTGTTCAAGGGTCTTGAATCCTATGCTGAAAATCTTCTCTATTGAAGGAAATTTTAATTCTCAAATATTTTGAAATAGGTTGTACACTTCAATAAAACACGTAGAAATTGCACTTTAAAGGGAATACCCGATAAAGTTTGGGTACAAAAACAGAGTTAGAGTAAAAAATAATTAGATGGTGCTGCATGGTACCAAAGTACATTAAGACAAATATGAGTACAAGTGATTCAGACAGTAAAAAAAAAAATAGCCACCAAAAAATTGGAACACTCCATTATAAATTTTGAACTTGAGGGGAAGATAACCATATATGGTATATCCAAGTAAAATTGTTATTGGGATAATGGAATCAGTAAACAATAGTGACTCAGTGACCAGTACATGAGTGTCATATAGAAAATCACTCAAGTGAAATTTAGTTATGACCTAAATATTTTGTCTGGAATGATGTTTGAAATCAAAGATACTACATAGTACTATTGAGGCGCAGGTCTAATGCTTACTCAAATGGAAAAGAGGGACCTATTTGACTATGTAATCAATTTGGTTTCAACTGTTTTTACTAACTTGGGTTGTGACATGTGATTTTTTTGATGGCAATGCAATGTTTGTCTACTTGATACAAAGACCAAAAATGCAGAAGCATGCCAAAGCACTGCCAATGTTGTTTGAGTGAATATCTTGTTTGAAATCCCTTGGTCAAGTACGAAAACTATTTTTACACTTATTGCTCATATGAGGCTGTAGAGAGTGCATCTCGATGCATTTATAATGGGTGTATAGTTAAACATGCAATAGCCCATGATGGAGGGATCATCATAGTTTTTCCTTCAAGAAAGATAATCCTGAAGAAATCGGTACTTTGAGAGATGATGATATTTATATATAGAGGCTCCTTAATTTTCATAATCTTGTGAACATAGTATTCATGTACATGATATATAGACCTCATATCACTGTTATTGTAAGCTTCCCTTTCATAAGTTCTTGTTAACTAAAAAAATTGTCCGTAAATGTATCAGTCATGGTAACTTGTTTGGTAAATATCATGTATGAATGTATAATTAAAGAAAGAAAAACCACTCTAATTCCACTATTAATAAATACTTGGTATGATGCAATTACACTGCATTGGAATGCAAATAAAAATGGGGCCCTATTAGAATAAATCAGGTGCACCAATCATAGTCAAAATAGTAATTTTGCACAAAACACTAATCAACAAAGTCATAAATGTAAATAGATATGATTAGAATAATGCCGGAAGAAAAAGGAAGAGAATGTGCAACCGCAAAATGAATTGCAATAAATTAATCTCATGTAACCATAACCTAAAAGGCAAAGAGGTTGTGCCTCAATAATAACCCTATGCATTAAAATGCTAGAAATGCCACCAATAAGAGTATTTCCAAACGAAATGACTCCATCAAACTCCATAAGGAATATACTTGGTGTGACCCATCCTCCATTGTAACTGCCATTTTGAAAAATACTATTCAAAACATATGACTATTTTGCAGTTACATAAATAGATACAATTGAAACCATGCATTCATCAAGACCAAAAATATCTAGTAGACAAAATCTAGAACTTTTTGTTCCATGCTTCCATCCATTAAGTAAAACCACCATGAAGTTATTAATCTTCGCTTTGCATTTATAAAGAAAATAAGGACTTCATCAAAGTCTATAGGGGCCTCTCTTGAGGTTGCAAGAATTCATTCATGAGTAACCCACTTGTACACGATATCATTGTTAAGGAAACATTCTATACATTTGCCACAAGCATGACAATTAACTACTAAAAGAAAACTACAAGGAAGTGTCAAGAAATAATATCACTAGAAAGTACATTTATAGGTAAATGACCCTTAATTGGCTTGGCTAGGATCCATTTAGAAAAGTATTATGTCAAAATGTATTTTAAAAATCTTATTATCAAAAGTTCAATTTTTCCAAACTAACATGAGCAGGGGCCATAAGATGCATTCATTTGAAGCTATCTTCTAAGATCATATCACAAGACTCAACTAACCAGTAATTACATAGAAAATAACACCACAGTATTCATTGGTCTCCTTGGTGAACTGATGGAGCACATTAGGTTGAAATAACTCTATTGTAATTCTTCAAATGCAAGTCTCAATTGTTATAACTTTTTCCTTTGATAAGTTTCAGGTACTTGTTAATGTGTTTAATTTTTTGCTTGTAACACCCTGTTTGTTACCCCATGTTGTAATAATGTATGTAATGATGTGTTTGCACTTGAACTTGCATTGCTTCCTCTATGAATATCTCATGCAAATTCAAGACACTACACCCACTGCCACCTTGACGTACATGCCTCTTTCTTTAGGTTTGGTGCATGCCAACTCCAGGGGTGGTATCCCTAACTGTACCTGCACTTATTATTTATTTCACTTGATGAGATAGAGCTACAGGTAAGCAAGAATCATATTGAACCTAAAAAAACTTGGAGGGAAGGATCAGAGAAGACCGGTGTCTTTCTAGGGATGATGGGGTCAAATATGGGCTAGAATGTTCATCTAAAAGATGAGTGGAGAATAGAGGTGAGGCTTCCAAGATAGAAGAATCTTGCTCCCAATAGGGTGTGGATTTGAATGAAAGGGTTTTAATGGATAAAGACTTTATCCTAGATGTTATGAGGGAGCTAGGGTGTGTTGTAGCTCACTATAGGTCCTAAGGGGCTAGGGAGCTCACTAAAACCTGCAATAATTGATACAAATAAGAGATACAATCATCCAATCAACCAATTAACCTAACAAACTACACAAGAAAGTAATCAAGCATATATTATCCAACAACTTAAACACACATCAAAGCAATAAGGAAAATGATGGAGCAACAAAAAAACTTTATTATCTGTCCGTCTAGAAATACAATAAATGGTCTTTGAAATTTTCCAACCCTTATAACAATCAAATATTTTGTTCTCATAGGCCTCACTTGACATAGAAATGTCCACCCTAGGCCTCAGAGAACCATTTCTCTGCATGATATCAATGATAACTATGGCATGCAGGTCTAGTTCACCTTAAACTCCAATTTGATGGTAGTTTGAGTGTTGTCCTAGTCTTAGTTCTATGGTCCTAACTATTATCCACATTCTGCATGGTATGCTTTTTCCTTATTAGAATTGTATGTAATTCGAACTAAACTGAAAAAAATTCATACCATGTGTGATAATCTCTAAAATGTTGATGGAATGTATGCATTCATCCCCAATCCATTCAACCTACTTTTGTGAAAGCCAACTGTTGTTTACTCCTTGTAATGGAAAAAATAAACCAAACCTATTCACTAGGGGGTGTGCCCTTCTGTAGATAACAACTTAAACTAGCACTTGAATTAGGGTGCAACTCTTTAGCTTAAAGTGCAAACCAAAACAAAAAAAATAATTTTGCTAAAATTAGAGTCCTCTCTACATGGAGACTTAACTAGAAATTATCTAGAACATACACAGGATGAGCACACTTGTCTTGGATGAGATCAACAATGAGTTAAGAATATGCACATTCTATAAACAGACTACCAAATGTAACTTGTACTAGTTTTGATCTTCCTTTTTAGAATGACCAAAAAGTGATGCACCCCCCATACCTGTTGTCGTAACATTGAGTTTTAAAATTAGTTTAAAATTTTAAAGCAGTCTAGCGCATGCTAGTCCATCAGTTTGACTATTGTTTAACAACATGCAAGTTTTAAGTGATGAACTCGTGTGCCCAATATTGAACTACCACTTATGCATAGAATTTGGAAAATATAAATACTAAACTCTAGAATCTATGTCTGCATGTTTTGTTATGTGATTTATTTTGGGCATCATCTATATAAGTGCCACGTAATTAAATATAAAGTTCATTCTTTCTTGTACTGTGCCCTTCATCCACTGCCAATTTGTACATATGAGTCTCATGCATGTTGATGTATTTGTAACTTCGGAATGTATTCATCTATGTATCTTATGTCTTGTAACCCGATGTTTATTCTGGGATGTATCTATTATGTTATTGAGTCATGTTGTCATGCCCCGATGTTTCGATCGGGAGGAGCTATAATGTAAACAAGTCATGTCAAGTCATTGTGGGTAACCCTCCTATTGTCTAAGGGTTAAAGTCCCCACAGTTCTGGGGCACTAGGTTTATTAGACTCTCCTAGAGAGATCGGCCCTAGTAGGGTTTTAGTCATGCCGGGATTAGTATAAATAAAGTGTTGGACTCTCTATTTAGTACACATCACATACACACTCAAGTGTAGCGCATAGTTGAGGAAGGAGAAGACACCGGGGCTAGATAAGAAGAAGGTTTCTACTGTCGGGAGATCACTTACTGTTTTGGGATTTTCTATTTTGGTGCTGATTCTATATCTGAGGAAGTTGTGGGGTTTTCTCCATTTATGGTTTCCCCAAGGAAAAACATTGTGTTCATTGTCTCTTGTGCTTTATTGTTGTGCTTGTTATTCTCTCAGTTAAAGATTCTAATAATGCTAGCTTAATGTTGAAAAACTAACATTGTATCAGAGCTAACCTGAGAAGAAGACACTGTGCAGCTGCGAAAACTAGGGCTTCCTAGTTTGTGGATCTTCCTCCACAAATTTTCAGCAAAAGTAAGGCAGAATAACTCTCCTCCTTAGGGTGCATCTTTCTGTCAAAGCAAAGTCCAATTCTGAGGTTTTTCAGTTTTGGACCCGACACTACTGCCGAAAATTAGGGCTTTTCATAGAAGACGAATTTTTTAGTGAGCCCAGGCCTGGATTGATATCCTCCCCAAAATCGAATTTAGGGATAAATTTCAAGGCATTTGGGTGGACAGAACTCCGAAAAAGAAAAACCCTAATTTGCTCCTGATCCAGCACTTCAAGATTTCAGCTCCAAATCCAGATCCGACATCTTGACCTGGTAAGATCTAAATCTTTTATATTTCCATTTGAGGTTCTCAGTTAAGATGTCTCACCATACCAAGCTTGACGAAAAGCTTGAGGGAGATGATAACTTCCGAGCATGGAAGTATAGAATCTCCCTGGTCCTAGAAGAAAATGAGTTGGACTCCTACATCCATGAGGAGGTTCCAGTTCCAGAGGGAGATGAGGCTAAGGCCTTACATAAGAAGAAGTTGGTTATGGCAAAGAAGATCATTGTTGATTCTTTCAAGGATCACCTTATCCCATAGGCATCCTCTCTCAAGACACCTAAAGCTATGTTTGATGCCCTAATCAAATTGTTTGAAGGGAAGAACATAAACCGGAAGATGACTCTGAGGAATCAACTGAAGAATGTGAAGATCCAAAATGCAGAGACCATCCAGTCTTACTTCACAAGGGTTTCTCATATCAAGGAACAATTGGAAACAGTAGATGAAAAAGTGGAGAATGCAGAAATTGTGATGACCACCTTGAATGGTCTCCCTAGGACATGGGACTCTTTCATTCAAGGGATCTATGCTAGAAATAAATTAGTCAATCTCAGTATACTATGGGAAGAATGTTCTCAAGAAGAAGCTTGGATAGCAGCTCGAGAAGAGAAGATGGAAAGTGAATATCAAGCTCTCATAGTACAATCCAAGAAATCCAGATCCAACCATCATAGAAGTAAGTACTCTCATCATAGGAATAACTCTAGAAATCCTAGAGATAGGTCTAAGTACATTTGCTATACATGTGATGAAAAAAGGACACTTTACTAGAGATTGTCCTAAGAACAAAAGTAGCTCTCACAAGAAGAAGGGAAACAAAAGAAGACATCTTTCTCATGATGCAGAGGATGATGAACCTTCATCAAAGAGAACTAGATATGAAAGTGAAGATTCTTCAAGCGAGGATGAATATGTTTTGATCTCTTCTCTCACGGGAAACATTACTCATGGAAGTGATGATTGGCTTATAGACAGTGGGGCTTCCAAACATATGAATGGATTCAAGGAATCCTTTGTGAAAATTTGAGAACATGAATCACCTCACAAGGTGAAGCTAGGAGATGACTACCAATATCCAATAAAAGGTAGTGGGGAATCTTCCTATAAGCTATAATCTGGAAAGTCTATGACAATAAAGGAAGTGTTGTTTGTGCCAGGGCTCAAGAAGAACCTTCTCTCCATATCTGCATTGGATGCAAAAGGAATGAGGGTTGCATTCATAGATGGTCAAGTCATTATGTGGCCAAAAGGAAAGACTATTGATGATGCAATAGTGATTGGTGAACAAGAAGGAGGTTTGTACAAATTGAAAGGCCATCCAAAACAAGCCTTTGGTCCATGACACAATACAGCCAAATGAACTATGGCATAGAAGACTTGCACTTGTGCATTACAGAGCACTACCTCTTGCAAGAAAAGTTGTTGAAGGTCTTCCAGAAATACAAGCAAAACATGATGGGGTTTGCAAAGGATGTGCAAAAGGAAAGAACATAAAGAAGACATTTCCAAGTAGCAAAAGCAAAGCAAAAGGAATCTTGGAAATCATCCACTCCGAGGTATGCGATCCTATGTCATCAAGCTCACCAAGAGGGTATGTATATTATGTTTCTTTTATTAATGATTTTTCTAGGAAGACATGGGTTTACTTCATGAAGAAAAAAGATGAAGTATTCAGCAAGTTCAAGGAATTCAAAGCCTTGATCGAGAATCACACTGAAAAGAAGATCAATACCTTTCGATTAGATAATGGCAGAGAATTCACTTTGAATGAATTCAAAGAGCAATGTAACGAATCAGGGATTAAGAGGGAGTTGTCCACTCCTTATAATCCACAATAGAATGGGATTGCAGAATAGAAGAACAGAACTATCATGGAAGCTGCAAGAGCTATGCTTCATGATCAAGATCTTCCTATTCATATTTGGGTGGAAGCTGCAAGAACAGCGGTGTATGTACAGAACCATACTCCACATAGAGTACTCAAGAACAAGACTCCTGAAGAAGTATTCTCCAGAAAGAAACCAGAAGTTAGCCATCTCAAAATATTCGGCTGTCCTGTATACATACACATTCCAAAAGAGAAGAGAACAAAATTAGATCCTTCAGGAAATAAGGGTATATTTGTGGGATACTCTGAAAGCTCGAAGGCTCACAGAATATATTTCCCAGGATATAAGAAGATTGACATCAGCAGGGATGTGACATTTGATGAAGACACAGCTTATGAAAAATCCAGAAAGAGACCTGCTAAAGAACCTGAAGAAGCAGAAGCACCCAGAATTCATGATACAACCATGAACAAATAAACTCAAGAAGAAGATCGAGAATTTGAAGAACCACAAAGACCTGTAGATCCACCTCTGGAGAAGAATCCTCATAAGAGGAAACCTTCTTGGTTATGTGAAATTATCCAAGGTGTGGAAATATATGGGGCTCTAGAAGAGAATCACAGAGAAAGAAAGAGGACCAGATCCTGCTCCGGGTATGTAGCTTTAGTATGTGATTTCATTGATAAAGAACCTTCCAGTTATGAAGATGCGGTAGAATGGAAAGAATGGAAGGATGCTATGATCAAAGAGTGCCAATAGATCATGAAGAATGATGTTTGGGATGTTGTCCCAAGACCAGAAGGGAAGTCAATTGTAACTTCCAAATGGATCTACAAAATCAAGCATGCTACAAACGGTAGCATTAAAAAGTATAAGGCAAGATTTGTGGCTCGGGGTTTCTCTTAGAAAGAAGGAATAGATAATGAAGAAACCTTTGCCCCTGTAGCCAGATACACTTCCATTAGATCAGTACTAGCTCTGGCTACAGTGATGAAATGGAAGATACACTAGATGGATGTCAAGAATGCTTTCTTGAATGGTGTAGTAGAAGAGGAAGTGTATGTAGAACAACCACTCGATTTTGAGGCACATGATAGAGAGTCTCATGTATGCAGATTGAAGAAAGCCCTGTACGGTTTGAAACAGGCACCCAGGACTTGGTACGGTAGAATTGATAGCTTTCTATCAATTTTGGGCTTTACCAAAAGTAAAGAAGATTCCAACCTTTACTACAAGGTTGAATATGGCAACCTAGTGATGCTCCTACTATATGTAGATGATCTATTTGTGACAGGTATGGATGGGTTGATTGCTGATACAAAGAGAAAGCTTGCCGTCGAGTTTGAGATGAAGGACTTGGGTATGATGCATTATTTCCTAGGCATGGAGGTGTGGCAGAGTGTAGATGGAATCTTTCTTGGACAAGGGAAGTATGCAGTAGATATCCTGAAGAGGTTTGGGATGATGGACTGCAAAGCCATGGCCACACCTATGGCATCGAAGCTGAAGCTGTTGAGTGATGCTTCATCAAATTCAGTTGATGCTATGACATATCATCAGATGATTGGGTCCTTGATGTACCTGAGGAACATGAGACCAGACATTTGCTTTGCTGTGAACACCTTGAACCAGTTCTTGATAGATTCGAGAAATGTGCACTTGATTGCTACAAAGCACATTCTAAGGTACCTGAGGGGTATAGTTGATTATGGGCTCAAGTATCAGTCAAATCAGAAGATTAACCTAGAGGGTTATGTTGATTTAGATTGGGCAGGCAGTGCCATCGATAGGAAGAGCACTTCGGGATGTTGCTTCAGTATGGGATCAGGTGTGATCTCTTGGTTTAGCAGGAAGCAATCCTATGTGGCATTGAATACAACTGAAGCAGAGTATGTTGCAGCTTGTTCAGCTAGTTGTGAGGTAGTATGGCTGACGAATCTACTATCTGATATATTTGATCTCTAACGGGATGCTACTTGTATACATTGTGAAAACCAAAGTTGTGTGAATTTTTTAGAGAATCCAGTGTTCCATGACAAGTCAAAACATATCGAGATCAAGTATCACTATATCAGGGATATGGTGCAAAGGGGAGCAGTGAAGCTCTAGTATGTTGCGATGGAGGAACAAATAGCTGATGTATTGATGAATCCATTGGCTAGGCTAAAGTTTGAGTACTTCAAGGAGAAACTTGGTGTTCTCCAGATCGAGGTTTCCTCCAAGGGAAAGTGATAAGACCCATAGCCATTCTAACATGGTGAGAGGATTGGTTCCTTCCATGGTTAGATGTAAGGGCTAATCCATTCTGTCATGGTTAGAGGATTTAGGTTCCTTCCATGTCAAATATGAGTGCTATTGCCATTATGGGAATGGAGGTGCCTAGTCAGTTACCAGGAAAACTCAGTCTAGGACTAAGAAGCCATTCTGATGTGATAGAGGGATGTGTTCCCACTTAATCAGATGTAAGGGCTGAACCATTCTGTCATGGCTAAATGATTAAATTCCTCCCATGTCAGATGTGAGTGTTGGCCATTCCAATGAGTAGGTCAGATGTAAGGGCAACTGCCATTCTAGGAATGGAGGCGCCTAGTCAGTTACCAGGTAGCTCAGTCTAGGACTGGGGGCCATTTTGATGCAATGGTAGGATTAGTTCCTCCATGATCAGATGTGAGTGCATGCCCTTTTCGATGCGGTGCTCTCGATCATGGTAAGATTGTAAGTGCAGAGTCCTTTCTGATGCGGTGCTTTCGAGCATGGTCGGATTGTAAGTGCTGAGCCCTTTCAATGCGGTGCTTTCAAGCATGGTCGACTGTAAGTGCTGTGCCTTTCTGACAGGATGAGGTTGGATGTAATTGCAGATCCTTTTCGATGTGATGTGCTTCCACAAGGTCAGATATAAGTGCTGAGCCATTCTGCCGCGATGTGTTTACACATGGTCAGATGTGAGTGTTGGGACTTTCTGACAAGATGATGTTAGATGTGAGTGTTGGGTGTGCCTTTCTGATAAGATGAGGTTAGATGTACGAGCTAGGTGGGCCATTCTAACTTAGGTGTCAGATATAAGCGCTAATGAAGACCTACATGAAGGGTAGGCCTATAGGATTAACTCTGTAGAACTTCCTATGATGAGAAGAATCGAGATAGCACCATTATGAGATAGCATATGATGATGATCCAAACTTGATGATGATCTAGACTTGATGATGATCCAGATCAAGTGATCCAGATGTGTTGATCCAGAATTGATGATGATCTAGATCAAGTGATGATCGAGTTGATGCAAAGAAGAAGACCAGTGCTGAAAATTGTGTTGAAAGAATACCTTCCTAGTTAAGAGGGAGTGTTGATGTATTTGTAACTTCGAAATGTATTCATCTATGTATCTTATGTCTTGTAACTCGATGTTTATTCCAGGATGTATCTATTATGTAATTGAGTCATGTTGTCATGCCCCGATGTTCCGATCGAGAGGAGATATAATGTAAACAAGTCATGTCAAGTCATTATGGGTAACCCTCCTATTGTCTAAAGGTTAAAGTCCCCGCAGTTTCAGGGCACTAGGGTTATTAGACACTCCTAGAGAGGTCGGCCCTATTAGGGTTTTAGTCATGCCAAGATTAGTATAAATAGAGAGCTGGACTCTCTATTTAGTACACATCACATACACACTCAAGTGTAGCGCATAGTTGAGGAAGGAGAAGACACTGGGGCTAGATAAGAAGAAGGTTACTACTGTCAAGAGATCACTTACTATTTTGGGATTTTCTATTTTGGTGTTGATTCTATCTCTAAGGAAGTTGCAGGGTTTTCTCCATTTATGGTTTCCCCGAGGAAAAACACTGTGTCCATTGTCTCTTGTGTTTGATTGCTGTGCTTATTATTCTCTCAGTTAAAGATCCTAATAATGCTAGCTTAATGTTGAAAAACTAACAATGCATGACTTTATGATCTACATATGGTTATCCTCTTGTCCACGTGGTGTTTTAACTAGCCAAAATATTCGTGGGTCAAGACTCAAAAGGTACCGCTGCAAAAAGGTTCTGATTTGGATTAATTCACCTATTATATTGTCTAAAATTTTATTCAATTTTTATACACATAAATATCGATTGAGACAATAAAACATTGGTAGCATCGTCTAAATTTCTAATTGAAATGTATAGGAATGATACCATCAGCCACTTTGAATTTTCCAATCAAAAGTGCAAAAAATACCATTTGTTGTTCAAGAGTGTACTTGATGTTCTATGTTTTTCGGAAGGCACGTTGTTCACCTTCATAATCAACGAGTGTAACAGGTGACCCCTTTTCCTTCAATGTTGGATAGGCCTTACAGGCTTATTCAAGAGAGACAACCTTGTCTTCTAATTCTCAAAATAAAATCTATGGACATGAAATTCTATCAACAAAATCGGTGGGTAGTTGCCTTATACAGTAGTGATTCATGCTTTCCAACAATATTGTTAGTGTAATATAATTCAAACTTTGTGTGTATTAGATTTCAATAGTGACAAGTCGACAACTCCAAGCAGAGAAACCCCAGCTTTAAATGTTTCCCTAAATACAAGCACATCCATCATTGTGTAGCATTCAACCGATGTCTCGGTCAATACATAGTCTCTCATCATCTATCCTCCCCATTGTTACCAGAAATTTAAAGTTACACCTCAACTAGGGGGTTTCCACATGCAATGCCTAAGATCACAACAAAGTGGCCTAGTTTTCTCAAGTACTAGTTTAATTGATTTATAAGATGACTAAGTGTATTTAGGAAATTGAAAAGGTTTAAATCGAGGTGCAAATGCTTATATTTATCGAGGTACAAAAGGTTTAGAGCATGCGGTGAAAAATGCTTCTATTTCACGGTCCTTTGGATTCAGGTGCCTCATCTTTTTTTATAGTCAAGAAGCTAGTCTTCTCCAAGCATTAAGTGGGTAAATATTTCTATCAATTTTCAGTTAATTTAATGGTTGTCCAAAGGTGATTAATCTTTGTTATCTGGATTTTCCAGAATGTTAAAAACATGCATTCAACTTGTGAAAGTTAATAGTTGGGGTTTGACCAAATACAATTAAGTTCTTTTAATAGTGCATGAATTCCAACTTGCATGAGGTGAGATGGTTGATCAATTTGCATGAAGTGAGATGGTTCATTTAGAAATTTTGTGAGCATGTCTTCTTTCTTTTGTATTTATTGATTTCCATTAACTATTTTGATTTTTTTTTTCTACCTTTCATGCTGCATTCATGAAACCTATTTGGAGATGCTTTTTTCTTATTTTGATTTTGAATTTTACTGCTTTCTCTGCTCATAATAAAAAAAATTATTGCTGTTGTTTCATAATACTGTTACTAATTTCCTGTCTCCCCTTTAGATAGTTGAGCTACATGTATAACATGCCATGAGCCGATGATGACAATTCCATGGCATTTGGGGATTGTGAAGTCTATTATTTTTTTTATAACATTAACTACTAGCTGAAATAATGTTGTACTCTACTACTCTCTTCCCTTTATGCATGTGATAAGTAGATTCTTTGGAGACTTTCTTATTTCTCTAGACTTTACATGAGAAAACTCCTCAACAGTTTTAATTCATAACCCCATTTCCATGGGTAGGCTTGACATTATTGCGTTATCAATGTCTCTTTGTCTCTATGTTACCGTATACACCACCCCAGTGTGTAGGATCCACGGATCCGTGGATTTGATATGTATTTGGATCGGATCCTCCTAGGATCTGTCATGGAAATGTATCCCCTGTAGAAGGAAATGTATCTTAGTCCCATGAAATGGAACCTATGAAAAATCAAACAATTCCTAAAATTTTCAAAAGGATCTTGAAACTTCTAGTGTTTCTATGACCCATTGTCCCCCCCCAAAAAAAAATATTTTTAATGAAAAACTAGAAAAACCCTAAGCACCTAATGGCTAAAAGCATAAGCCCCATTCCTGCTCAAGGTCTAATCTATCCTTATGTCAAGATCTTCTCTTGAACTTTAATATATTAATATCAAGGTCTGATCTCAATGTTTTTATTTGATTTATATTTATGGTTAAGGTTTGTTGTCAAGGGCTAATCTATCTTTATGTGCTATGTTGTTTCCCACTTCAACACTGTTATGTAGGATTTCCATAGCTTTCAACAAAACCACTTTATTCCCTGCTCATAGGGACATGTGGATTGTGGCTCACTAAAACACTTTTTTTTCCTCCTTCAAGTTCATGCCGAAATTGTTATTAAAATTATCAATATCAATCATGGTTACAACTCATCAAATTATCAGTTATGGTACATGAACTCTTTTTGCTGACAATAATTTACAGTTCTACTGTTGTTTCCTGAATGGTTTTGTTTCTTCACTTTATTTTATGTATTTATTATAAAAATATTTGTAAATCTTTTTGTACTTGATGTTTCCTCATCGTATCCAGATACTGGGTTTTGAAAAATATGGCGAATTTGTATCCGTATCTGTATCTTGGTAACTTAGGTTTGTCTTGAGTCATGAGGGTGGGCTGTGTTTCCCTATTTCCTGTGAGGTCATGAGCGAATGACGACAACTCATGGCATTTGGAGATTGTAAAGTCTGTTATCTTTTTGATAACACTAACTACTAGCTGAAATAATGTTATACTCCACTACTCTCTTCCCTTATGCTTGTGATAAGTAGCTTCTTTGGATCCTTTCTTACTTATATAGCTCGTTGCATGTAAAAAATTCACTATCAGCTTTAATTCATAAATCCTTTTCCATGGGTAGACTTGACAGTTCCACGTTATCAATGTTCATCCTATCTTGGGTCATTAGGGTTGTGTTTCCCTTTTTTCCATGTAAGTTTTGGAACTATATGATTAGGGATATATTTATGGTCTCTTGTAGGTTTTTAACATGGATAAGAATATTTTAGTGAGTGTGAGGGTTTGTTGGTAATTAAAATATGTTTGCATTTGTTGTTACTTGTTGAGGTTTGAATTATATTCACATTTTCCACTATTTTAGTTGTCTCTCTAGTATTGAGGTTTGGGTTCTTGTTTTGATAAAAGAATGCTTTCATTTTTGTTGTTAAGAGGCAGAGTATCTACTCCTATGCACAAGAATATTCACAGTGATGGAGATAGCTTAACTCATGGCCACCATATCGAATGTTTAACGAAACAGTAAGAAAAAAGCATATAAACTAGAACCTTAGAGGGAGTGGTCAACCAGAGAGACTCTATACTAATATTTGCATCTGCTTGGGAAATGGGGTTGTTGACTGGTAACAGCCTGGATCTCTTAAGTGTGCCCCTTGTCCCCTTGCTCTGATCTCTAGATGGTGTTTAGCAGGAAGTAATAGCTTTCATTAATTTGTGGAAGCTCTTTTAGGATGGTGCAGGTTGAATGAGTAAGTATCTGGCATTTCTGCTCCTTGAAAAACTTATGTATGGGGTGGGGTTCAAAATTCCAATTCCTTGTCAATTTAGTTGTTGTGAGTTGCAGGTCTTTTGGATTGACCCTTTTCTTCCAACTTCTCCAGCATTTGGATTGTGGTGGTTTTGTATCTACCCATGAAATCTTATGCTATGTGAAATAATTCAAAGTTGTGGCCCCATGTGTGAGTCCTTGATAGTAGATCCAAATAGTAGAGAATCCCCCTGGCTAGACATGATGGAAGATACTTACCTAGGCACCCCTTTCAGCCGTACAATGAAACTTTGTCTCCTCATTTTGTCACTTTGTTAATAGGGGAGGGTGAGAATATGCCACTGCTTGTTGTCTTAATGGAGAGCTCACATACAAGTGAGCTCAGCCCAAATGAAAATTATGTCAAGGCCAAACATGAATCCCAAGAAGTGGGATCTGTAAAATGGCAATGTAAATGTAGTTAACTAGTGTGACAAAATAAGATAAGATAATTTTATTAATGTTCAACTAATGACCACAAAAGTAGGTCAATGGGGCTGTCAAGTACAATGATGTTGTTACAAAGCTGGAGTAAATTTTCAGCCTTGAGAAGGGAATAGGGTAAAAAATGTTCTAGATTTCATTGTTTAACGAATTTCCAAGATTCTTTATTCTCATCGGTGTAAAAAGGGAATTTTTCCAGCTTGATAAGATTTTAGATATTTAGAGATTGTCCATAGGGAATTTTTTTAAGGTGAAGATCGATTGTACAACTTCTTATTCATTATATTATGTAGAGAACCATTCTTGGCCAAAAAGGCAGTAGAACTGCCATTCCAATTCTCGGGTCTCTTGACCTACTGCCTTCTAAATCCGTTTAGAGTCCTACTACCGAAACTCATTAGAGGAAATTTGGGGTCTAAAATGGGCCTCCTAAAGAAAATAATAAAATAATAGTTAAAATAATAAAATAATGGTTAAAATAATAAAATAATAGTTATTAATTTTGGAGGAAGAATGAAAAAAACTACTTTTTGTGTTTGTATTTTCGACATATCTCCCTGTGTTTTTGCTCAAATTCTGAGTGGGAGAACTCGTTAGATGTAAAATTTAATTCCGCATCCAACGAGTACCCACACTGCATACTTTTGACGGACCACGCTGCCCCAAAAACAAGAAATACCTGAAAAAACGTGATGATGATGTCATCATCACATTTTTTCATGTATTTCTTGTTTTTGGGGCAGCAGGGTCCGTTAAAAGTATGCAGTGTGGGTACTAGTTGGATGTGGAATTAAATTTTGCATCCAACGAGATCTCCCTCTTGAAATTTGAGTAAAAACATGGGGAGATATGTCAAAAATACGAACAAAAAAGTAGTTTTCTTTTATGACAAATATGTCAATTCAACCATTATGGTTGACTCATTTTATTGAAATTCTATTGGTTCTTGAATTCCAACTCACAAAATTTGTTGTTAGCGTGTTTTCTTATAAGGCCCATTTTAGACCCCAAATTTCCTCTAATGTCTGCATCTGCAATCAAACCAACATCTAAGACAAGCTTCAATCTTAACCTATGGGTTGGCTACAATCTGCAAGCTTCCTTGTGTCACCAACATATTTCCCTTGTCAAAAAGGCTATAAGCTTGCGCTGTCGTTGTTGTGAACCTCTTGCAAGAGGGTAAATAATAAATATTAATACTCTATTATTTAGAACAATAACTCAGTGAAAATTTGACATTCTTCCCAAATACTTGATATTTTACAGATACAATAGCAAGCAATTTGACTTTAACCTTTTTTATTTTGGAGTTCTATTTTTCTATAAGCCATTACTCAAACCAAGGTCTGCTAGAGTATATTAAAAGGCTAATTGGTTTTATGTATTCAGATCCTATCATCTTCTAAGATTTCGTACTAAACTCCCTAATTCAAAGATATTAGTTACTAAGCTCCCTTATTGTTTGATTTTTTACATTTTCTGAATACTTGTTGAAGAGAGCTGTTATAAAGTAACTGGTGTCTGAATTGTAAACTAGCATAGATCCATCTTAACCCTGGATCTATTACATGTCAAGAGGGACCAAAAAACTCGAGATGCTAACTTCTCAATTCTTAATACATTTGTGTGTGTTCGACCTTTTTTTCAACACAAAAGTCACTGACAACATCTCCTCCTACTCCATCTGTAGAGAACATTGCATTGCTTGGTACAAACTTGGTGAACAAGGAGATGAGGAAGTACACATTGTTCATTGCCAACCTCATTTTTAACATATAGCTAAAAAATTTCAGCATTCAAATGTAATGACAAACCCTGCCTAGAGAATGCGAAATATATTTCTGTAATCAATGCAACATCCCTACTAAGCAATAAGGAAAATTCTTTTACTTTTTGAGAAAACAAGTTGTTTTGAATAACTTGTGTAAAGAAATGACAAATGACACTTACAAGGCTAATTCATACTTCAAAATTCATCTGATTTCTAAAAAAGAGTTTGTGGTTATTTTTTGTGGTCTATGAAATCAATCCTACATAATGTAAAGGGGAATGTAGGAATTAGGACCAAATATGTTTCTCCTTTTTAGAAATCTTGAATATTTATGCTAGTCCTAAAAATGATGTATCCTTACTGTAGCCAAGAAAGCTTTGAGAAGTCTCCTACAGGAAGGGTTGCACGTGCACAGATGGTAGCTGCAGCAAAAGAGTCAGCAAATTCGAACAGCGGTGAACCAATCTTAAAGGTATCATGCATATACAATCTTTCATAAATAGTGGTTTCTTTTGTAGCACTTGATTTTCATTTTCCCGACATATTATACACATTGAGAATTGGTATTATATTTGAATGTTGTATTTCCTAGTTTGCAATATCTTGCTGACTGAGTTGTGTTCTATATGCAGTGGAAAATGGGCCAACTTATACTTTGGAAATTATGGATGAGACTGCTTATAAATGATATAATTTGGAGATTGCATTTATCTAAATCTCATAAGGTTCCATCTCTATTGCCAATAATTTCTGAGAGTCACATGGGACTTCCACGAGGTTTCTTGCTTTGCATGTGTCAAACTATTGTGCTGTTGAAGTGCATTTAAGCATGAATGATGTATCTGTAAAAAAAAAAAAAAAAATTCCATATATACATCGCTTATTATGAACCTCATTCTTGTAATTTTTTGTACTAATGTGCACTTTGGGTATTCATTTTTTCCATATTTATTCTGCCACTAACTGTTGGCAATTTACTATTGCTTTGAGAACAGTTCTTGTCTTTGTTTATGCTTATTCTCAATTTGATATCCCAACCTTTGAAAATTTGGTAAGCTATAAGGTTTTCAATCCAACAGTAGGATTTCAAGTGAAGTCCCATGACTTGTGTGTTGGTATCCTCCTATGTGATATGTACTTGGCCCAAAAATTCTACATGTTCAGCGAATTACTGTAGGATATCCCATTTACTGTTGGAGAAATTCCTTACACCAGTTTGAATTTTATAAATTTGAAGAGGGTTCCACTGCTGGTTAGGGTAGAATGCCACCTGTTTGAAGCTTTCCTACCGTATCCTTCACCTTTGAGGGACCATAGTATACATTTATGTGTCTCCTGTAGTAGATTTAGGAATAAATCTTCTAGCAGCAGCAAGTTTGGGCGCATCCTTCAGTTTATTTGGAGTTCTAACATATACAAACATTGTTATGGATCAGCAAGGTCAAGAAACATCTCAGTCAATTTAGAGCATTTTTTGTTACTGGAAAATTAATGATCCTTCAGGTCTTTTGTGGCTCATTATTGAATTAAGGTTAGGATTATCCTCATAAATTTATTCGAAGAGTCAAGTTTTATGCATTTAATTGATGGTGATGAAAAATTTCTATGCTAACAAAGATAATTGTCTCTTAGGTTTGTACATGTCACTGAGCCCTTATTTTGTTTTCGAAGAATATCTTTGAGGCTAAAAGCCTTACCTATTGTGCACTGAGAGTTGCTGAAATTTTTCATATTGTTTTAAAGAATAGTCTTTACCACGAAGTTAATACCCCATTTTTTGAATGGTCTAATTGCTAAAACAGGATTAAGGAGCATAACTCCATTTCAGGAATGCTTCATTTTCTTTAGAAATCATTGCAAGACATGTATTTATTTGAATCCTTGAGTATTGAACACTAATGATACCCACTTTGCAATTTTTTGTTTGCAGTCCTCTTAGAAGCAAA
The DNA here is from genome assembly GCA_001517045.1 of Pseudotsuga menziesii. Taxonomy (NCBI): domain Eukaryota; kingdom Viridiplantae; phylum Streptophyta; class Pinopsida; order Pinales; family Pinaceae; genus Pseudotsuga; species Pseudotsuga menziesii. The sequence goes on along the minus strand of LPNX010545526.1, from coordinate 407,891 downwards.
GTGCTACCACATGGTTCACCATGGCAGGCCTTGATGAAATCCTAATCCTCCTCCTGTTGCACATCTTCTGAGTGGAGACCTAATTTAAACAAAGTTCCTTTCACCCATGTAATCAGACCAATTTTCCTATCAGCTACTTTTTTTCTTTCTGAGAAAATTGTGCTGGCAAAAGCCTTCAACTATATTGTTTGTCGCATCATTAAACAATGAAGTTTTTATGCTAACCGCAAAGAGATATTCATCTAAAAACCTACCTTCAGACGGTCCTTCATCCTTCAAGTTTAGCAAACAAGATAGATGTCTTCTGCTAAGTAGTCTCTTCCTAGCTTTCCTTTTATGGTCTAATCAAATTCTTGAAGAAGCATAAGCCAATGAATAATTCTGACTTCATGGTTGATTTATTCATTAGGAATTTTGTGTCAAAATGGTCTAGAATTTGTATGAACTACGGTTGGGAACATAGATACATAATGGTGAAACTTTTGAAGTGTGAATAAAGAGTAAGAAAACCAACAATTATTTTTCCTTTGCACTATAATTTCTTTATGTGCCTTGTAAATTTTTGACAGTGTCATAGATAGTGTGCCACTTTTATGTTTTCTGTCCCAGAACTACTCAAAGGACAAAGTTTGGAATGACAAAGTCCAATCAGGGCCCCTTAGAATGGGAGTAGAAGTGATTTTTTTTAGCTCCAAAACAGTATTTCCACATTCCCTAGTCCGTTCAAACGGGAAATCCTTAGCCAACATAGCATTAAGAGGAGCTGCTAGCATGCTGAATATTTGATGAACCTTCATAATACCTAGCTTGGCCTAGGAATATTACAAACTTCCTCCTTAATTTTAGTTGGTAAAGATAAGGTATTGATTGCTCATATGCAAGATCCATGGATATATCATTCTTGAAATGAAATCAACAAGCACCATTCCTTGTGTCATGAGCATTTTAATCTTCTTGTGACTCAGGGCCATCTAAAAAAAATTTCTATCCAATTTTGAGTTTACCCCATCTCACTATGTTTACAATGTTCATATTATACACACTAATTCAGCACCTTAGGTTTAGCTATTTTTTTAGTCCCTAGGATTTTTCTTACCCTAGTTCATGTCTATTTTGTTGGGCATCATTTCGAGTCCCATTAACCTCACTTTATTCATCTGTGGACATTGATAAAATTATCTTTCTTTTCTTTTTGCAGGGTCTTTTCTAAATTAGCTAGAGAATAGGCGTTCACTACCCTAATGAAGTCTAAAAATGTATTGATCACTACCCTTTAGAAGGTGACTGGTGCAATACATAGTACAAATGGTAACGCCTATATGCAAAGGTTTCCCATGGGTAAGAAAAGATAGTTAATTCTCAGTGTTTAGGGGCAATCTATATTTTCTTATATCCTAGAAAACCATCCAAGAATTAAAAATCACTCTTTTCCAAATGATTTATCAAGGACCTGATCAATGACAGGTAAGAGGAAATGATCTTTGCAGGTGGTTTTGTTCAATTACATGTAGTTGATATACCCTCCATTCCTCTATTTCTTTCTTCATGGAAGCTACTAAGGGTGATTCCCATTTACTATTATATATAGGATAGATAAACCCTACATCTAATAACTTTCGGATCTCTTCCCTAACAACCTTCATCATTTTCCAATTCAGACTTCTCTAAGGATGCCCATCAGGATTTACATCATGTTTTAGATAGATGTAACGTTGGAATAACACTAGTGGAATACCCTTGAGGTCTACATATGAACATGTAAAATCCCCTTTGTAGGTCACGACACTTTTTCTAACATCTTTTTTTTTCGAATGTAGAAAACAATAAAGTGTTGCTAATTTTTTGCCATCTTCAGGGTGCTGCCCATTTCTTCTAGCATGTAGCTTTATTCCTCTGCCCCCTAGATCAACAAAGATAAGATTGAAGCACTATGTTCTTTGAACATGATATGTAATAGTCATCCAACAAGAATCTAAATTATGAACTGAATGTTGCATTCTATTTTCAACACCTTCCTGTGTGTTAGGTGGCAGTGAATTTCCTCGTTGTTGGCTGCATCACCATTTCTTGTCAAACAATGGCAATTTACTTCCTTGGTTGGAAATACATCTCATCCTTTTACCAGTAGAAACTAGGATGATTACAACCTGATTTTCAGCTTTTGGAACAACACAAATTCACCACATACATAGCTCCAAGCACAAGTAATTTAAAGAGTACTTCGTTGTACACTAATTCTTTTCAAAAACTATGATTGACATGCCATATTCACCTAAGTTTCCAGGAAAATTGGGTACGGGGACAGGGATATTCACCTTGTGCCCCATCCTCTAAGTTCTTTTCCTTGCCTCTACCTTGAATCTCAAAGTTGGCTCTCCAAGGACATTAGTCAACACCCTACAATTTTGATGAAACTTCCTAATCCAAGTGTTCAAATAAGTTAGAAAAAAATCCCCATGTTTTTTTTAACCATGGGAACTTAGCAACCTCCCAATAGTATATCCAACAGTGTGCAAGCCAGATATATTAGTAACTTGTGACTCAATAGGGGCCGATACGTCTCGAAGCGCACCATGGTGAGCCTCTATGCTTAATAAGCAATTTTCTATGAGTGAAGGGTACATTTTTGTTAAGGTCATGATAGAGGAGTTCAACAATAAGCACCACCAATATCAAGGTACCATAAATCCATGACAAATGTGTCAGGTACATTGGCCTAGTTTTTAGTATGTCAGGGTATGATAGGGTATGTGGGTATGGGGTATCTGGTATGTGTACCCTACCTCTAGGTATGGATACCTATTCTGCTTAGATATTCACACATTCCACCTGCATAAACACACATATATAATATATAATATTATAATATATTAAACCTTATTTCTCTATTGGCAATTGTTTTATATTTATGACGGGCCAAATATTCTTATCAATGCCTCTATTGTTTGAATTGAATGAATTTTGTAAATTATGAAGTGATGTAATAGGTTATAGAATGGTTTGGCTTGTAAATATTGAACATAGATGGTTTACCTATAAGTTAAATTCAATATTGTTTTTGACTCTTGCTTCCCACTATCAAAATATTGATGCAGTGGATACCAAGTCGTAATTTATTGGTAAGTTTGTTGATCAATGAAATGTATATTTTAATAGTATAATATGTTCAATGGTGATTGTTCATTACATTTTATGTCAGAAAATATTGTCATTTTGAAATAAATGATAAGCTTATGTCCTAAATTATAAATCCATGTTAACTTTTCATATGCTTAGCTAAGACATCAATACTTCATTTCATTTTCATAACAAAAGCATATAAATAGGATCACTAAAAGATAGACAAGCACAACCATACAAAAGGAACACAAATATTTATCCTGGGAAAACCCTAAAGGGAAAAACCCAGCAAAAGCTTCCTCAATATAGATGCCCCCAAAATATAAAAGATAAAACTAGCAAGGAGATCAAATCCTGATCCTCCTCCTTCTCTAGCTACTTCTCCTCTCCACTAATCTGCTACACAAGTGAGAGTGTGTCCAAATGAGGAGAGCTACACCTCTATATATATTCATCCGTTCACTTCAATTAACTCATCCGACATGTAGGCTCACGTTACACATGTAGGCTCAAGTAACCACAATGAGGTGCTAATGACCCACCTTTACAATTAGAGGGGACAACCTCATGACTCTTATTAGTTATTCCAATTAGAAGCATCGAGGTACAAGATAATACAAGTGGTTCTCCCAATAGGACCATCAGGGACCACAAAAGATACATATAGAATATTTTTCGAAGTTACAATATTTCAACACTCCCCCTTAACGAGAAGGGTATTCTACAACAACAACAATAGTAGGAGAGAGATAGAGGACATCATCAGCATCATCAGGGTAACACATCTATAAAACATTGGAAGCTTTTCAACATTATGTAGTCTTTATCTTCAATCTTCAGTCTTCATCATCATTAATACTTTGACTGCTTCGATCAGCAACATCTTCAGCACTTTGACCTTTCGATCAGCAACATAATCTTCAACACTTTGACCTTTCGATCAGCAACATCATCTTCAGCACTTTGACCTTTCAATCAGCATCATCTTCAGTACTTTGACCTTTCGATCAGCAACATCATCTTCAGCACTTTGTCCTTTCGATCAGCAACATCATCTTCAGCACTTTGACCTTTCGATCAGCAACATCATCTTCAGCACTTTGACCTTTCGATCAGCAACATCATCTTCAACACTTTGACCTTTCGATCAGCAACATCATCTTCAGCACTATCATATTCAGCATTTTGACCTTTCAACAACATCATCATCATACTCTGATCTTTTGATCAGAAACATCATCATGAAAACATCATCATCATCAAAACATCATTATTATCAAAACATCAACATCATCAAAACATCAACATCATCATCATCAAGACATCAACATCATCAAAACATCAACATCATCAAAACATCAACATCATCATCATCAACATGATCCTTCCTTTCGGAATTATGGGATCAAGACGATCCTTCCTGTCGAAATTACGGGATTTAGGTCTTTATAGAGTTACTAATGATCCTTCCTTTCGGAATTACGGGATCAAGTCTTTATGGAGCTACTAACGATCCTTCCTTTCAGAATTATGGGATTTAGGTCTTTATGGAGTTACTAATGATCCTTCCTTTCAGAATTATAGGATCAACACATTTGTGGAACTCAGACAATCCTTCCTATTGGAATTACGGGATCAACACATCTGTGGAACTCAGACAATCCTTCCTATTGGAATTACGGGATCAACACATCTGTGGAACTCAGACAATCCTTCCTGTTGGAATTATGGGATCAAGTCTTTACGGAGCTACCAACGATCCTTCCTTTTAGAATTATGGGATTTAGGTCTTTACAGAGTTACTAACGATCCTTCCTTTCGAAATTACGGGATTTAGGTCTTTACGGAGTTACTAACGATCCTTCCTTTCGAAATTACGGGATCAACACATATGTGGAACTCAAACAATCCTTCCTATTGGAATTACGGGATCAACACATATGTGGAACTCAGAAAATCCTTCCTATTGGAATTACAGGATCAACACATCTGTGGAACTCAGACAATCCTTCCTATTGGAATTACGGGATCAAGTCAATGATCCTTCCTTTCAGAATTACAGGATCAACACATATGTGAAACTCAGACAATCCTTCCTCTAGGAATTACGGGATCAACACACGTTCTCGAGTACCAAAGTCACCGGATCCGTTCTGAACCGAAGTTCAAGGATGATACAATCCTACCACATTCACGGGGACCGAGATCTCCGGATACATTTTGAACCGAGGTTCAGGGATGATGCAATCCACCACTTTCACGGGGGCCGAGACCTCCGAATACATTTTGAACCGAAGTTCAGGGATGATGCAATCCTACCACTTTCATGGGGGCCGAGACCTCTAGATACATTTTGAACTGAGGTTCAGGGATGATGCAATCCACCACTTTCACGGGGGCCGAGACCTCCAGATACATTTTGAACCGAAGTTTAGGGATGATGCAATCCTACCTCATTCATGGGGCCCGAGACCTCCGAATACATTTTGAACTGAAGTTCAGGGATGATGCAATCCCACCACATTCACAGGGGCCGAGACCTCCGGATACATTTTGAACCGAAATTTAGGGATGATGTAATCCCACTTCATTCTCGAAGACCAAGGTCTCCGGATCACTTTAGGGCAAGTGCCCAGGGATGATACAATCCCACTTCATTCTTGAAGACCGAGGTCTTCGGATCACTTCTGGACAAATGTCCCAGGATGATACAATCCCTCTTCATTCTCGAAGACCGAGGTCTCCGGATCACTTTAGGGAAAGTGTCTAGGGATGATACAATCCCACTACAACATCACTACTCCCCCTTTCAGGGAAGGTCTTTCTGAACCATACCAATCTTGTCTCGAAAGTGTTTGAACTTTACCCAAGACAGAGGCTTTGTCAGCGCATCATCATCTAAACCATCTTCATCTACATCTTCACTATGTGAATACTGAACTATCACCATCTATATCTCCAGTATGTGAGTACTGAAAGCATCATCAGGTCACCATCATCTTCATCTACAGTATGTAAATACTGAAACATCATCTATATCTTCAGTATGGGCATACTGAAATCATCATCATCTATATATTCAGTGTAGAAATACTGAATCACCATCATCTGTATCTACAGTATGTAAATACTGAAACATCATCATCTGCATCTTTATCTTGAATGTAGAAATACTGGATTTCTATGTGTTACGACGGAACACGGGGTTCTCTGTTATCACAACTCTCGTTATCACATAGAATCAATGTAGTATCCATCTTCAGTTCAAAGAGACTTGATATCAGCTTCCGAAGCCATATGGCTTCACAACTTAGCAGAGCAATCTGCTATGTATTCTGCTTTAGCCATGCTACGAGAAACACTGGACTGTTTCCTGCTAAACCATGAACTCATAGCAGACCCCAAACAAAAGAATCTACCTAATGTGCTTTTCATGTCTGAGATACTTCCAGCCCAATATGCATCTATGTAGCCATACAATCTATACTCATGGCTACCATCATAATATAAACCAAAGTCTATAGTCCCTTTCAGATATCTCATCACATGTTTTGCAGTTACTAGGTGAACCCATCTTGGTTGAACAAGATATTGACTTAAGGTGTTCACAGCAAAACAAATGTCTAGTCTGGTATTTGTTAAGTACATCAATGACCCAATGATCTGTCTATAATGAGTCATATCCACTAACTCTAATGAGTCATCAGCTAACAACTTTAGGTTGGATTCCATGGGTGTGGCCATGACTTTGCATTCCAACATATTGAATATCTTCAATATCTCTACTGCATACTTTCCCTGGTTGAGAAATATTTCTTTTGAACTTTTCCATACTTCCAAACCTAGGAAATAATGCATTAACCCAAGGTCTTTCATCTCAAATTCTTTTGCTAGTTTCTTCTTGCTTTTCATGACCTGTTTCTCATTTCCTGTCAAGGATAAGTCATCCACATATAATAACAGGATGACAAGTTCATCTTCTACAACCTTGAGATAAAGGTTAGGATCAACTTTACTTTTGGTAAAGCCCATGCTCGACAAGAAACCATCTATTCTTTCATACCAAGCTCGAGGAGCTTGTTTAAGACCATATAATGCCTTCTTCAACTTGCATACGTGAGTATGTCTATCTTCAACTTCAAATCCTTGTGGCTATTCTATGTATACTTCTTCTTTGATCACACCATTTAGAAGAGTTGTTTTCACATCCATCTGGTGTAAGTCCCACTTCATCATGGATGCAAGTGCCATGGTAGCTCTAATTGAAGTATACCATGCTACTGGGGCAAATGTCTCTTCATAATCAATTCCCTCTTTCTGAGAGAAACCTCTGGCCATAAATATTGCTTTATACTTCTCAATACTTCCGTCAGCTACATGCTTTATTTTGCATATCCATTTGGAGGATACTATACTCTTTCCTTCTGGTTTGGGAACTGTATCCCAAACATCATTCTAGTATTCTTTCATCATAACATCTTCCATGAGTTCGTCTTGTCGGGTCATCAACATTTCATAGTCTTCTGCATTCAACCTTGAAGGTTGGAACCCTCTTTACTCTTGGTAAAGTCTTGATCTAGCAGGAAGCTGTCCATCATGTCATACCATGTCGAACTTAGATATCTTCTGTAGTTACTCCCCCTGAAGTGGAGTATCATCTTCCCTTTTCATTCTGTACAGGTGGCTCTATGCTTGATATATACTTGTCAATAGAGTATGTCATGTCATAGTCTATTCTTTCTGAGGCAAATCATGAACCTTTGCTTTGTACACTTGTTCTTGAGATCCATATGGAAGATACTATGTACTTCCCTTTATGTCTCGAAATCATATCGTATACATCATTCCCCATGATCAACTGTTGTTCTTTGATCATAGCATTATTTTCTTCATCTTGAGTTATATCTTATACCCATGGTGGTCTTCATCCTTCGAGGTGGATCTACCGCTCTCTGAAGCTCTTTCTTTTGTCATGGTGTCTCTGACCCTGGGAGCTTCAGATTCATGTTTATTGAATTGTCATCACTTGTTCTCTTGTAGGAGGTTGTTCAGGACCTTTCCTACAATTCAAATGCACCAATTGCATGGTTATAACCATTTCATAAAACATATGCATAACGACAAATTATTATGCATCATGCAACTGTTTAGCCAATACAACATTCATCCATATCTCACGGAAACTTTCTAGATGACATCATTGAGATTGTGCATTAATCCAAGATGTCATGTAAAGAGGTTTCATTCTAGCAATGGAGAGATGTATAGCACCATGAGATACTTACCGATCACATTCATATTAGTAGTATACAGTCATTAATGCAAACAATCTATCATGCATAACACATCAACTGAATATGCATAACAAAACAATATCATTAAATGACAATTGAATACTTATCTTTTGTTTGTTTTGTGGGTAGACTCCTTCTTGATCATTCTCCTTCATCATCTTATTCATTCATGAAACTATCATTTCTTATCCAAATGATAAGATGGATAAGAGGTTCATCAAGAATTGAGTTCTTCATATTCCTCATCGCTTGAGGGATCTTCTTTGAGTGTGAGAGCTTGATCTTCAATTTGCTCCCATCTTTCTTCTTTTCTTCTTATGAGACGAGCTTCTTCTTCTTCCCAAAGTCAACTGAAATTAATCACTTCCTTCTGGCACACATTCCTCGCACGAATGAATCCCATGATCATGGGAGGCCATTCCTGGTGGCTATCACCACTTCTGCATTCTCTGCTTCTGCTTCAAGATGTTATGCATTCTGGATCTTCACATTCTTCAACTGTTTTCTCAAATCCATCTTCTTATCTTCAAATAGCTTGATCAAGGAATCAAACATATTTGGTGTCTTTAGGGAGGAAACTTGTGGTACAAGTTGATCCATGATTGAATCAACAGTGATCTTCTTGGCCTTGATCAAGTTCTTCTTGTGTAAGGCTTTGAGGCTCATCTCCCTCTAGAACTGGAACCTCTCTACTCATGTAGGTGTCAATTTCATTTCCTTCAGAGGGATCAAATACTTTCATGCTTGGAATTTTTCAACTTCACCAAGCTTATCATCAAGCTGATGTGATATATCACTTTGAAATGCGAACCTCAAATGCAAATAGCAAAAGATTAGATCTTACCGATTTGAGGTGTCCGTCTTGCTTCCGGAGTTAGCTGATCTAGGGTTTGTCAGAGAAACCATAATTTTCAAAACTTGGAATATTTTAGATATGATTGGATAAAAATATATATCTCTTCAAATGGAGCTGTCCAATGTACTCCTTTTCTGAAAACAGTGGAGGGAAGCTCCCGAAACAGGAAGCCCTAGTTTTCCAATTTCTTCTGCAGAAATGCCTGTTACTGTTTCTATGATATCTCTGAAGTTACTACTCCTCTATGTATGAAATTTGTCATTGAGGTAACCTCGCATGTCCCTGATCCAAAACCATATGTTTCATCAGAATTGGTTTCACCAATTGGGATTTATGATCATTTTTCCAAGGTGACCTTTTACAGGACTATTCAGAATAGTGAAGTTGTACGGCATGCCACGTGTCACTGGTTCATCTTCAAGTTCTGAAATTTGGATCACAGAAATTAAAGTCCATTATATTTCTGGAACATCTTCAGGAATTCCATTTGGACCTCTCTATCCCAATCTATAGCAATTTTACCTAGGTGTCCAGTTTAGGGATGAATTCTAGAAGAGTCTGGAACCCTGACTTGGAGGGATCATATCTCCTAGAATATAGAGAATTAGAGGCTGAATTTTGGAAAAAGTGTTCATAAGGATTATATATTTGGTCTCTGCAATTTTCAGCTCCTGAACCTTCGACAATATTGGGATATAGCGAATATACCAAAACTTAGCAGTTTTAGTATTTAGGGTTTTTCTAGCTCTAGGTCAAACTAGGGTTTGACTTTCCCGGAGTTTCACCCAACCAAAAATATTGATATAGGTCTCTAAAATTCTATTTTTATTAGGAGATAAATCCTATGTTGGGTTCACTAAAAAATTCTTCTTCTGCAAGAAGCCCTAATTTCCCACACCGAAAACTAGAAATGCTCGGAATCAAATTCCACTTCGACAGAAAGATGCGCCCTTCAATGGAGAGTCGACCTATCCTTCTTTTGCTGACCGATTGTGGAGAGAGAACCAAAAATTAAGAAGCCTTATATTTTATAGCTGCACAATGTCTTCTTTTCAGGGTGGCTCTGATACCATGTTAACTTTTCATATGCTTAGCTAAGACATCAGTACTTCATTTCATTTTCATAACAAAAGCATATAAACAGGATCATTGAAAGGTAGATAAGCATAATCATACAAAAGGAACACAAAGATTTATCCTGGAAAAACTCTAAAGGGAAAAATCCAGCAAAAGCTTCCTCAATATAGATGCCCCAAGAAGATAAAAGATAAAACCAGCAAGGAGATCAAAGCCTGATCCTCCTCCTTCTCCAGCTACTTCTCCTCTCCACTAATGCGCTACAAAAGTGAGAGTGTGTCCAAATGAGGAGAGCTACACCTCTATTTATATTCATCCGTTCACTTCAATTAACTCATCCGACATGTAGGATTGAGTTAATCATGTAGGCTCGAGTTACACATGTAGGCTCAAGTAACCACACTGGGGTGCTAATGACCCACCTTTACAATTAGAGGGGACAACCTCATGACTCTTATTAGTTCTTTTGATTAGAAGCATCGGGGTACAAGATAATACAAGTGGTTCTCCTGATAGGACCATCGAGGACCACAAAAGATACATATAGAATATTCTTCGAAGTTACAATATTTCAACAGCCTGGTGGGTTAGCTTGAGTGGTTTAGTGTTTTGAGCTTCATGCAGAATGTTTTGGGGTTGATTCCCCTGGTTGTTTGTCTTTGTTGCATGCCTTGCTTGATGTCCCTGTTGGCTCAGGAACTGTAATTGGGGCCAATGGGTATGCACTGAGTATCATCCGTGGAAGTGATTGGAAGTTTACTTAGGAAAAAATAATAAATATGTGCACTTGTCAGGCCTAATGCTGCATATCCATTATGAACCTTTGATTGGGAGTGGGTGTATGAAGGAGACATTTTTCAATTATATTCCCCAAAAATTACCACCTAAGACTTACGTTCTTAGATTCGAGTCATATTTTGTCTTCTTTTTTTTTAAGGGGGTAGGGGAAGGGGGAAAATGTTGGTTGACACCCACCTCAAATGGTAAAGGACCATAGTTATTTTTGTATATGAAAAATATCTTTTTTATTTTTGGATATGAAAATTTAGAACCCAAGATAAAAATGAAAAGTGTGAAGCTTATACAGTAGTGTAGCAGTGGACTAGGCCTCCACCATGACAACTAGTGGGAGATGACAATTTTACTTGCTAAACTGATTCCTAAGAAGATTGAGGTTATACCTTTCCAAGGTCAAAGGCAAGGGTCCGAGGTTGTCTTCTTAAGGTTGGATTTTGCAATAATATCAGGACGAGCATGTGCTGGTAGTGTTCTTAATCATGAATAATCATTTCAAGATTCATATCATTGATGCACTTGTTGAGTTTTACAAAAGGTTTAGTTTACCACATTCATTACATATTTATTCTCCCCATAATTGCGTAATGTGTAGTCTAGCTTGATACCTCCATTTCATTATTAAAAGACTTTGTACTTGCCTTTTCTTGACTTAATGTGTCCCTATTCACTAATTAGTTGGCATTGTACTGACTGCACGTGTCCTTTTTATTGTTTAAGAGAATACTTCTGAGAACATTTGTAATTTAATTGGTTGGGTACTGAATGATCTATGTGGTGTCAAGCTACTCTGATTTAGAACGACTATCTTTTTAGTTGTCATTAAATTGTACTAATCTGATTACCTTATGCATGGTGGGTAACATGAACCATTTAAAGCATATTGCATTTATACATTGCATGTATATTTATTTGTTCATCATTTTTGTACCGTAATGTTGGAACTAACATTATGTAACTTTTTATGTGCAGTCAGTTGATGGAAAATTTCTCATCCTTCATCCCTTGAATATGAAATGTCTTCTTCACCATTATGGGAGCCATAACTTGCTGCCATCTAGGTGGCTATCTTTATCCGTTTCTTCTTCATAAGTTCATTTCTTTAGATATTTTATGCACCTCGGGATTCTGTTGTAGTCAACTGTTATAGGTGAAATAAATCACAATAAAAATGGTGTATTTGATGTTGCACTCACACATACATCAATGCCTTCATTGTCAATGCACTACTTGTTGGATATTGTTGATCTTCTCTTGTTTGTTGTGTCATTGAGTGTCATTGTTTTGTTTTATTTTCATAAATAACTTAATGGTTTGCTAGTTTGATAGCTTGATTGAATTGTTAATGTCACAACTACATTTTTCCTAGCTCCTTTTCCAAATATTTCATCTTTTTTGGCACACAAGTGAAATCTTTTGTAAGTAAACCTTGATAATTGATTCCTCTTGTAGAATGATGACATAAACATAAGGATATCTCTGATTGCAAAGGGCCTGTAATGAGTTCCTAGTGTCTTAATAATGTCACATTGTGGTATAGTTGTTGGTAATGAGGCCTAAATGACATCAGAAAGTGGTCTGCACATCGTAATGATATGGAATTCATTTTCTTGATGGAATCATTAATTTCACAACTGACCTTTGCTAGCTCCCTTTCCTAATAGTTTACCTTCTTTGGTTCACAAGTGAAATCTTCTGTAAGAAAAACCTTGATAATTGATCTTCTTGTAGAATGGTGACATTGGTAAAAAGACATCTGATTGTAAAGGGATTGTAAATATAACTAGTACAAACTTCTTGATGATGATACAGGTTGGTGTAAACAAGCTAAAGACATTTTCATACCATATCGGCATGCACATCCTAGATACTTGTAGTGTTTTAATAATGCCACATTGTGTTATAGTTGTCCATATTGATGCCCTAATGACATCACAAAGTGGTGTGGACATCCTAAGGATATCAAAGTCATTTGCTGCAATGGATTTAGAAAGTTCTGAGTTGATTGGTTTTCAAAACAACAACCTAATGATGTTCAATGTTGATATAGGTGTCCTATGACATCATAGTTTATAAGGGCTGTCTTAGTCACATCTTGTATTGTTATAGCAATTTTTATGGCATCCTATATTGTAATGGGCATCTGAATGCTATAGTGTATTGGTATGCATGTCTTCATATCATACCATATTTCTATTCATGTCCTAATGCTTTACTTGATATGGCCATTAATTTAAGCATTCCAATGATCTCATCGTAATCATGTCATAGATTTATAGACATCTTAATAATGATTCAAATTGGTAAATCATGTCATAGAGGGGTAGACATTCACATAATGATTCAGATTGGTAAAGACATCTTTCTACAGGATTTTTTCTATGCTAAAATTAGTTATTGCTTGGAAGCAGAGTTTGGGAAAAATATTAATGTTACATATTTGAATTTTGAACATTGAGAGGACAATCTTCAAAAAGATTTTTCATGAGGAAGATGTCTCATGTGAAAACATAATTTTTTAGTTATTGTTATGTCTCGTGTGAAAACATAATTTTTTTTGTTATTGTCATCATGCTTAGTTTTGACCCTTAAAAGGATAGACAAATGAGAATGAAATCAATTGGGTATGTCTCATCTTTTCAGTTTCTTTCCTATTTTTGATTATTTTATGACAAACTTTTTAAAGTCCGCATCTCAGATCTGTTTGAATTCTTTATAGCTAAATCAATTGTAGACAGTTATAAGCTAAATGATTTGGAGACATGTTAATATTTCTTGCTTCATGTGGTCCACAAACTTGGGTTTGGTCTTATATGGTTGATGTTGTATTTGTTGATTTTTAGGATCAAGTCAATCTCGTGGTTGCAAATTTCATGATCCCCCTTTAAGATTGTTACAACCATGCAAAACCTTTGAAACTCCCACATAACTCATGAGAATGTGCAACACCCTCATGAACACACACTAACTTTATTTAAATATCTGACCAAGTAACACAATGTTGCATTTCCTAAAAAAAAATGAAATTTATAAATTATGTGTAGTCAATGGTCCATAAGTTTGACAGAGGTAGGTCTGTAAATTGGGTGAATGCCATGCATTGTATACTCCCCAACCAGTGCTTTCCCTTGTCACACAGATTCTAGAAAATATGATGATCATATTTTAGATGAATTACATCATTATCACAAGCTTCATCCCAAATCCTGTAATGAACAATATCTATACCTGTGCTTAGAGTGATAGGAAGAAGCTTTTTGTATTTCAATCTTTACAGCTAAGTTGAAATTATAAATGGAAGGGTTGTTGTATGCATTTGCATATAGGATGAAGAAAAAATGTTCAACAATGATGTGCGATTTCTTACTAGAACATCTAAGAATTTTTTAGTTATAAATATTTACATTGCATTGCTTAAAGAGTTTATATGCAATTTGTTTTATGATGCAGCTGGTTTATGATCATTGGTGATTTTTGTGCAGAATTGGTGGAATTTTTTTACAGTTGGAGTCATTTACTCAGTCATAAGTCATTAGAAAACGCTATCGCTATTTGAGTAATTTCTCTTTGACTACAACATTTCAGGTAATTTACTATATGTGTTTTAGAAATTTGGTATGCCTAGAATGCTAGTAATTTACATTATTTTGTTCATTCATTATAGCTCAAATCCATGATTTCACTAAACCTATCTCAATTGAGTCTCATTGTGTGCTTTAATCCATGAAGTTGTGTGAGATTGATCTAAGTAACCTTTTACCTCCTAGTGCATTTTTCCATTTACTGATGAGATTGAGAAACACAAAGTTGAACGTCGGCATCGTCAAAAGCATGTAGCATTGAAATACACTTGATTGAATCTACATGTGACATTTACACAATAGTGATCATTAGAAATGGCTGTAAGGGATTTATTTGTTTAAAATATTCCACATAATATCTACAACTGCATACCTAGCTTCAGACAATTTTCTGAGATATTAGAGTCTTTTACTTTCTACTATTTTAATAAATGTGAGTAGTTCCTTTCTTCTAATTGTATTCCACATTCTTTGTTGATTACAAGTCGTGAAATTTTAATTGTGTCAAGATAGCAGAATGAAGAGAAAAATTGTGGAAGATCAAACATTAGTCCTCTCTACTTGATAAAAGGTCATTAGTCCTCATAGGAGCATTTTAACGTTTACCAATCAAACTTACCTTTGGGGCTATGTAACTCCCAACAACCTAAGCATATTTAGCATATCTTGCTGCCAAACTATGTATCTAGAAAATATGCTTAGTTAGTGAGACATGTATTCCCTACCCTTTAGTTGGGGGCACTATGAGGTTGCTCGGGCTGCATTTTCTGCCATGTTTGGCATTTGAATCCTATGGAAACTCCATTCCCACCAAATCATTAGCTCTACAGAACATTATTTTTCCCATCTTAGCTGATAAAACAAAGCTAAAATATAAGGTTGTAGTTGCTCTCTTTTTTGCTGAGCTAAATGTTCTACACAGTTGTTTGTAGTATGTACTTCATCTAGGAAAACAACATGTCATTTGCAATGGTTTTTACTAGCTCTCCAACAAACTGGAAATGTCAGAAATGCACCCAAAAGATAATTTACCTTTCAAATATCATTAAAGACAAACACAAGTATGAGACACATAGGGATGTCTATTGGTCAAATATACACATTTAAATCTTGATATAGACTGGCCTCTGATGGTCTACAGTTCCCTCCACAGCTAGACAAACCATGGTAACTTGTCAGAGGTCACTTATGCATTGGAGGTTGGAGTTATTCTGGCAATTTATTCATGTCTTCTGATTGGTGGAACCTCTGTTTGTCTTATCACTTTGTTTCATTTAACAGTTAGTGTTAATTTTAATAGCTGTTGTTTTTGGTGCCATAGAAATACAATAATTTGTTTTTATTTTTATATGTTGTGAAATTTTTGCTTTCAGGTTATTGAAAAAGGCACGGCTGTGTAGTTGCAAAAGTTTAGAAGTTTTAAATAATGAACATTTCTCTGATTAATTTTAAATCATGAGGATCCAGTTCTTATCTAATGTTAAAAAGTGCAATTTTAATTTTAAAACTTTCATTTTAACTATAAACACGAAGCTAGAGCTAAGAGGGTGGATTTAGATCTGGTAGTACAAGCGAGACTTGTTCTACCAGAATGTTCTTATGTCAGTAATGATGATAGGCCATCGTCAAAGGCTGATTTTGAAGGTAATTTTGAGTTCCATTCCTAAATAGAACAATTTTGAAGTATATTTGATGTTAAGTGGTACGAGAAATTGATTTGAATGTTGATGATAGCATATGTGATACCTTTGGTAAAAATTATTTCTTTTGAATGATTGATTATTGACCACATATTGGCATTTTATTAATTAAGTAATGTGTCTTTCATGGAAAACCGAAAAAGAAGCATTAGGGGAACCAAAAACTGCATCTGGGAGCTCTCTGGTATTGAATGAGAGGAAGTAGTTTTCACATGTCACATGGCTTGGACTTGCTACTGAGTATGATTCTCTAGCTCTTAAAGAAGGCCTATCTAGAGAGTTGTCCCTAGGTTCAATGGATTCTGCTTCAAATAGAATTAATACAGAAAGAGCTGGTGTTTTTGCAGATACTGGTATGTGAGCGAAACTATTTTACATATTTTATGTGTTTCAAAATCAATCAATGTCATACTGTTATTTTTCATCAAGTAGTTGTCCAATTAATTTTTGATGTTATTAGCATCCTTGATATCTTTGCCTTTCCTATTAACACTGCATAACATTTTGTTATGTAGTTGTTCCATGCATTGGATCTATTTTGTGTCTATTACTTTGTAGTTGTCTTAACAATTTCAACTAGGGGGAGCACAAGGAAACATAAAAAAGGTGATTGTTGTTGGGACTGATCACAGTCTAGAAGGATGTAGGGCTATAGGAATTTCTTCTAAGATCCCTCTATATCTGATTTCTTATGTTAATCTAGTCTAAAATCCTTGTTCACTTGCTATTTTTAGGTTGGACAAATTAAAGAATTTATTTATTTATTAAACTTGTGTAACTATGATGACATGCAATTGTAGGAATTTTGTTGATTGCCAGCATCATTTGCTGGAAAAAGTAAAGAAGTTTGCAAGCATTATTTTTATAGTGCACATTATTAGAACTTCTAATGGTTTAGTGTTGCAGACTTGTGACAAATTGTGAAAATTACTTTTCCTCACCACGTACAAACATTTCTTTAGTATAATTTCATGGAGACTACTAGAAACAAATCATAAATGACCAGATGTTGATGATTGAAGATCGTTAGTGGTTGGTGTGGGCCTACTGAGCCAGGGTGAGATTGTGTGACTAATAAGCAAGGAGTTGTATTTGAGCCCTAAGCTGTGCCCTAAGCTTCCATAGCTCAAAATCAAGATTCAAAATAAATAACCTGTTGTTCGAATAATTCACGAGGTGCTACCATTTTGGCACATGGTCTCAATTTAATTGTTTCACATGACCCCAATCACAGTTGCAAGCACTGGTGTAACTGTGATAAGGCTAACTTTGGTGTAATGCTAGTGTAACTATGATAAGGTAAGCACTGATAAGGCTAAATTATGGGATAACAGGTTTGTCTCATTCTCTTCAACTTTCCTTGTAAAAGAGTCGAGGGATAATAACTGAAAATTATCTAATTGGTTATCTTCTAATTGTTGTTGCTTATAGCACTTGTGTGTCAAAATATAGTAAAACCACCATACAACATTTGTCTGTTCTCAAATCTTACCTTCGTCATGGTGATTTTTTTTCTTGTCTTTATTACTTTGCCTGTGGTGCACTTTTGGAGTGCCCTTGGTTCTAATAATTATTTGTATCATTCTAGTTGTGGCTATATCTAAGGCAGGTTGGCCAGAGATAAACTTACAAACATGATTGAATGTTTCACACTGATTTTCATATAAATTGTGTCAACTATAATGTTGGGTATGCTTTTGTTATTTCATTCAACTTTTTTTGATATATGTGTTGAATTTCTTTTGCTTGCTTATTTTGATAGCCTTCATAATTCTATAAAAATATGTTTCATTTTCTAGAATTGGCTGATATGGTAGCTTATGCTTTGCAACACTCAGTCTGGAATCGTTCGCTTTCATGTATTTTTATATTGTCACTGATAGATTGTTTTATGAATGGCAAGGTTTGCTTACCTTATTTGACTTTTACTTTGCTTGATTTCATATAGAGATATTTTTCTTATATATTCAGTCATGCTAAGAGATATTCCGTAAATTGGTTGAGTTAATTGGTATCACATCCATCATAGAGGTATTTCGTTCTCTCTGGTAACATGAATGGATATGCCAGATAGAGAAAATTGTACCAGTTCTCAGAAATTAGTTTATCATAAATACTAGTTACTGGTAAGTTGTAATACTAATAGTTATGTAGTTTGTAGATTGTTATCTATCATAAAAAAATTTGATATCATCATTGTCAAGTAATAACAACTTCTTAAAGGGTGCTAGCTCAATGGTAGAGTGGATGCCTAATTATAGGAAGGAGGTTGGTGGTTCGATTCCTTCGTGCCCTATCATAAATTTGTGACTACAAAAACGACTAAATTCGCATATATACGACTATTAGTAGCTAATTTCCCGTATCTTAGTCATTAATATGTTATCATTTAGTAGTTTATTTAGTCGTATATTTGGTCATTAATTGTTGCAATTAGTGACTAAATCAGTGACTAAATCATTGACTATCAATGACTAAATAAATAACTAAATCAATAACTAATAAGTCAAGCTATTAACGACTAAATGAAATACGACTAGTTATAAGATAGTGGAAATTACCCACTATTAGTTGCCGACTCAAAAATAGTCATTTACAGCCTGATATTAGTCATTTTTTTAATAATTAATTTCTCATTTTGTACTAGTGATTCTTAGTCGTCATAGAGACAATATTCATGAATAATCCATCATTATGCTTTGTTGATAAACACAAGGGTGTATCAACATTCAACCATTACACTGTAGTATTCAAGCAACCATGTCTTTTTATAGTTCCTATAATGCTTAATTCCCAAATTCCATAGTGCAAACTCACTAGTAAGAAATATAATTATCCTACCACTTACACCACACTTATTTATACTTACCTAATTCCTTCAAAAGAATACACTCTTAACAATCTAGTGGTTAAGGATGTACTAACATAAGGATATTCCTTTATATATATATATACACAAATAAAATCATTTTCCTACTAACTCCATAATTTTTTTGAACTTGTTTTCACAAGAGATAACTCTACGTTTTACTACGGACATCAATATTAATAATTACTAATATTAAACTATAAGAACTTTGAAATAACTTATGATCATGTTAAAATATCCCTTTAAAGAATCAATGTGAGGTCGTTGGCTCATGTCTCCTTTAATTAAAGTTGCTAACTAATTTTGGTAAAGTAATTCATTGTAAGTTTAATACTCATTCTATATAAATTGTTTATCATAAAATTAGATTAAGAATGATCCAACAAAACCCCTCTTTTCTTTTAGGTCTTTCCCTATTCGATCTCTTCAGAAAAACAAAGCAGAACAGATGCTATTATACATCGTTGAAAGTTCACTGCATAAGGTATTTTGTATTGGGGGAGATAAGAGATCTTCTCTCTAATGTTATAACTATTCTTCTCATGTTTATACAAAGTTCGAAGGTTTCATTTTCAAAATGAACAAATTAGAAATCATGAAATGCCCAAATGCAACGACGCTATTTGAAATTATAAAGATCTATAAATTGGAACACAAAGTGACGATCCTCTCATCTGGTCTCATCTGGTCAGCCTAAATATTCCGTGATACAAATCATTCTGAGATCGATATGCAATACCCTGCAACCAAAATTCGACAACAGGCCATTAATGGTTACTAAGACCAACAACTGAGAAACATCGCCTCCTCAAATTGGTTTTCATCTTCACTCATTTCACTATAATCGCAACTTCTGTGAGGTGAATAACGGAACCCTGCATGCACGTAGTGCCCCAAAGATTCTTCGATGGCTTTGGATCTGGGGACCTAGCTCAGCCGGCCGGTTAGTTTTATTTTTTAAAGATAATTCAAAACACCGGTAATATGGGAATCGACTCAGCCATTGGGAGAACGTTGAAGAGTTTTTAATGTTGTATTGGAATTGCGGAATTTTTACTTTGACAGTGAACAACTCAAAAAGAATTCTACAGAATCAAACGCAGACTTTGGCAACACACTACACAAGTTTTAGAGCCGGAACAAGTCACACTGCCTTCCACACAATTCACGCAGATTTCTACTAAATAAAACCTAGATTTTGGAAAGAAATTACAACTCTTTTAGATCTGGGGATCGTCGCGAAACCCTTTTACGGAAACAATTGCAGACTGGCAACAAAAAATGCAGGTACTTTCGATCTAAGACAAGTCGTAATAACTTCTACAGAATGAAACTCAGACTTTGGTAACAAAAAAGCAGATCCTTTAGATATGGAACATGTCGCAATATCTTCTATGGAATTAGATGCAAACATGGAAAACAAAAATTGCAAGTCTTTTAGATCTGAGGCATGGAATCAACACATACTTCTACGGAATTGAATGCAGATTTCTAGCAATCAAAGGCTAACCTTGGAAATAAGAATGCGGCTATTCAAATAACGCATATTAACATCAAGCATGCTACAGACTTTGGGCAATGAAAAAAAATACAGATCTTTTGGATCTGGAACGAATATTAACATAAAACCAGAATGGAAATTCCATACTAAATTGTGGGCGCAGATCTAAAACGCTGCCATCATACCTTTCCAGTTAATCCATCAAACACAGGTGATTGAAAACATTACAGATATAAATCAACAACGCAACCCATCAAAAATGTTTCCCGTTATATAAAAAAAAAGACACAGGCATCATTATTAAACGCCCACGCGATTCCAGGTTTATAGATACAAAAGAAAACGAAATCACATACATCTTTCTAAAACGCAGACATCTAACTCAATGAATATACCTTCAACAATGGCATGTTAAAACCATAAGCAGCTCTTCAGAACAGATTACGAATTCCATTCAATTTATTGTTTCCACTTCTTCGCATGCTCAAGCTCCCAATCCGAGATCTGAGTCCCCCCTTTCTCTCCTACTGGGTTCCCCCTAAGAAGATCGATTCTGTTTTAAAATAGGATATTGGTTGGTTACGTAACAAGGCCAAGTGCCGAAGTTTTGTCGCCATGTTTCCTTTTTAATAAGAGGATTAACAACTTTTCCACTAACCCGGATAACATTTGCTACATGGAGATAACATTTTATGGGAGTCCACTATTTATTTTATAATCATATAATTCACCCATCTANTCATCTCATAGATCTTATATGTAATGAAATTATTTCTTCTTAACTTCAAAAAAAAAAAAAAAATAGAAGATCCTTTTACTAGAGGGAGTTCAAAAATAGTTTACAAAAATAACACAACTCTAGTTTTCATGATACTTAAGACGACACTCATCATCCAAATTCATGGTGTTCTAGCCAAAACATTTTTCCTCTAGTGGATTCGTCCTTAAACAATATTTTAATCTTGCAACATTTTCACCCACTTAACATTACTAATTTCATCAAAATTTGATAAAACTAGGATAAATATTTACAGTGCCTTTTTACTTACACTTCACTTTTTACCGACATGTTCTTACTTACGCTCCACATTTTCCGGTCGTGTTGTTCTGAGAGTGGGAGAAATGGATGGTCTCTTGGATTTTGAGGAGATCATAAATAATTGTTTGACTTTAAGCCTAGCTTGGCTCTTTTTGTTTATTGTGTTTGGTTCAGTTTTGTAACTTCTATTGAATTGATTAGTGGTAGATATTTCATAGGAGGTGGCTTTTTTGTAAACTTGATAGATAGATAATGTGTTGGTTTTTTGGTTTTGGGGTGGAAGTCTCACTACACTACTGGCTATTTGAGAATAGTTTATGTAACTTTTCCAAATATTAAATAATAAAATACAATAATTTTTATGAAAAAAATAAAAATAAAAAGACAATACAATTTTTTTTTAAGTATTTAAAGCTAAATCACTCCCTATATATTTACTAATAATCAACCACAAATAAAAATTTAAGAAAAACTACTCTCATTTGAAAATTTTTATGTTTAACCCTGATATTACAAACGGATCAAAATTAATAGCAAAAATCAATATAAATAATCATAATATATAAATTGCAATTTTGATAAATTGCAAATTAGAACGCCCATTAACCCGTGAACCTGTAGAAGGCTAGCTCTTTGGTTGCCATTGCTCTTTCTGAAAGACAACACGTTTGCCTTTGCTTTCTTGGCCCATCAAAGTTAAATCTAGACTATTTGCACCTAAAATTGAGCCAGTTTTTTTTCTCCAAAATCCAGTGAAAATTGGTAGTGATTAGAATTACATAATGCAATTGCTCTAGTAATCAGAATCCTAAATTTAATTTTACAATTTTAACGATGAAAATTTCAGTTTCAAAACAACAAATAGTGTTACCTGATTCCTACCAAACTTCCCAAAAAAATGCAAATGGCCTGGAATTGGATCCATCAAGCCTTTCACCTGTTTTTACTGAAATCGATCGGCAATGTTGAAATGATCCAACTGAACAGATTTAGTAGTCTAGTTCTTGAAATTTGATTGTAAAAGTTAATTTTTTTTTTAAATTTTGATTTTCTTTTACTGAAGTTAGTTTAGAAATAGGCAAAATACATCAAATTTGTGATGCATTTATAAAATTTTAAAAAACGAATAAAATACATCACATAATTTAAAATTCTGCCAAAATTATTTTACCATACATCGGAAAGAATTTTTTTTATTACATAAAAATCTCTGGCATTTTATTAAATTGCCCGAAGATTGGTATCGCTGCAAAACATCACCGTTGCAGTAATAAAATTCTAGCTTAAATCCATGGAAGCGGCGATGAGATTTATTAATAAACATTAAAATAGGCCAATAACAACGCTTAAGGCGGAGGTTGAAGGGTAGAGGAGCTTGGTCAATTTAACATGCTCTAATACAAAAATAAAGATCTACACAAATGAAGAAATAGCTGAGCAGGGGGAGCCTTTTTTGCATGCCAGAGCGCCGGCATTCGCTGTGATGGAGCCGACAAGAGACGAAGGCATCGCTACGATACCGGAAGCATTCGAATAGGTGGACGATGCGTGCGAGCCCGATTGAATGAAGAACGCCCCGTTCAACATCAAGTCTCCCTTTGACCTCCAATTCCAGTGCTTCCATACGCTCTTCGGCGAGTTCTCGCGCTTCGTGACCTGTTCAGTCATCTATTATATTCATAGAGTACTGTATCTACTGATCTCTCTGTACGTTAATGTCGAGGAAAGTTATCGATGGAGAAAAATTGAGGAAGCAACGCTTACCTGCTTGGAAAAGCCATTACCAGGTGCACGGTATCGATTGCCTAGACTGTTGATTGTTGGGTTCGCACTTCCACCGACGGCGTATATTTTCCAGTGGCTGTAATCGTTGTTCACCACTTCGAAGTTTCCATGTCGACATCTGCGTCCAGCATTAAACTTATATTATCTATAACGCTCGTTTGACTGTTAATACATGAAACGGAAATGGAAAAATCTGAATTCAGATCACCTGGGCATACGTTGCGAGAGCCCTGTCCCGAAGTGGTTATAGGCAACTGTTACTTTCATTTTAACGTCTTGTGTATAACGGTCGTTGTGGCCAAGGAGCATGACCTGCAAAAACAATGAATATGAGCGGGGCAAACATTCATAAGAAAGTTTGAACTTTTCTTTCAGAGGATTTAATGAGATTCAAACCTTATCATGGTGAGTCATATGGTTGTTGGAAATGGTTACAGCAGTCGACCCTCTTGTGACATCGATGAGCCCATCTGTACACCTAGACAAAGAGCAATGGTCAACCCAGATATTAGTTGAGGCAATGATGGAAATTCCATCTCCATCACTCTCCGTTTTCGACTCGTAATTTCCCAGGTAATCATCCACCGTCAGATTTCTTGCAGGTCTGCACTGACGGATGTGAATCCCGTGAATGATAATGTTGCTCGCGTTCTGTATCGTAATGCAGGCACACTTGGAAATGTGAACATTGGCTCCTCTGCCGTCGATTGTCGTGTAACTGGTCATATCAAGCTGTTCTTTGAGGTGGATTTTCATGTCCCTCTGAAAAATGATCCACAGAGGCTCGGTTTGAATAATAGCATGGCGCAGGGTGCCCGGCCGGGGACTGACCACATCGTAGTCATTGTCATCAGTGACCATATAGAATTTACCATACTTCCCTCCAATGGCATTTTTACCGAACCCAGCGCCGCAGTCTGCAAGGCTCTTTCTATTTTTTTCCCAATCTGGGTCGCAACGCCAGCAGTCGTCGATGGGGTTCCCTGTTTTGCAAGATTGATGACGTAGGTCCCTTCCCGAACTGTTAATACTCCTGCAATATATTCCCCGAATAACTGTTAACACTGTTGCCATATTACATTACATGAATTAGTCTCATAACAACAACTGTTAACGCTGCTGCCATATTACATTACAATGAATTAGTCTCATAACAACTTGATCCCAAAACCTAGCATTACTAGCCAAGCCAGAAATATTAACATACAACCAAATTTGTATGGGTTTCTTTAACCACTCTTTATTTTAATCAAGATGCATTTAATTATAACAACAAAATATACATGACACAAAATAAACATGACACGGATTGTTGTACACTTTACCTATTTACTTGAAACTCAGAAACAAAAAACTAAAAGAAAAACAATATTGTTGAACAAAAAGAATATTTTTATAAGTAGAAGAGAAATGTCAAGGTAAAGTGGTAAAACAATTTCAATGTGGAGCATTAAACTCCTTATTACTCATTGTAAATTACACTGCACCCTTCATACTAAGTCACTTAATTGTTCTACCAATTATAAGATGTGCCCTTTACATGAGCAAATGAAGCATGGAAAAATGATAAAAAAATGGTACTTAATTTGATGGAAACCATAATAACATGTTTAAACATCTTCAATATACAAATGAGTGAGTCATCCCAACATTGAAGAACATTTACACATTTTTAGACTTAACTTGCAATGAATAAAAATTCAACCTATATTTAGAATCACTGCCTTATAATCAACAAACAAAATACTTATAAATATACACAATCATTACTTAATTTCTTTATAACAATCATCAAAATCTACAGCAAATATACACAATCATTACTTAATTTCTTTATAACAATCATCAAAATCTACAGCAACTTAAAACATTCAGCAACTTAAAACATTGATTAAGTTATGTTTATCTTTTTGTTCAATGTACTACTTCTTTCACTGGTTCCCCTGACTCAATTGTTCGTAACATTTTGGAATTCTACATATTTAAATAAAATAAAACAAAATAAAAGTTGTGACCTCTTGGAACCATGACTTCTTAATTAATTAAATGCTTAGTGTGTGGGTACTGCTGCTATAGACCTTTTTCCATGGGATAAACCAAGCTTACCTTTACCCTTATCCTTTCTTACTTCCTACAATATATCACCGACCTGCAACCAATATATCATCGACTTGCAAGAATTATACCTTCCTTATAGACACACTTCCTTTAATAATGGGAAGGAGGAGTAAGCTAAATCTAGATCATTTGCTTAGGTGAAAATTTCGATCAAAATCTTAAAAATTGTTGAAATTGCAGTTTCAGTTTGATGAAAATGCATAATTTTGGTGCCTTAAAGGTTATGAAAAGGAGTGAATCTATTTTTGCAAAAAAATAGCAATTTCAACAACCAAATCTTAAAAACACCAAAAAAAACCAATAAAATGTTCGTTTGATTAGAAACAAAAATCGTTTTAAGGCTAACATATCTTAGTAGCACCGAAAAAAAACCAATAAAATGTTCCGTTTGATGAGAAACGAAAATCGTTTCAGGGCATTTATGGCCTCAGAAACGGGAACGGATGTAGAAAAAGCTGTTTCTCGTCAGGTTTTCGTTTCTAAGCAGTTTTTCAGGAAACTACTTCCTACATTCAGTTTTTGGTAATTACATTTATATTAATCTTGTAGATCTGCTTAGACAAGTCCAAAAATTTAAATGTCTATATACATAACAACTCAATGAGAATATATACAAAGTGCTCGATACAAGTTCTCTCTATGCCTCAGTGTATAGTTGCCGCGATTGAAGCAAAATGCTGTCCAGGAAACCGGTAGTCTGCTAGTTTATACAGAGCCGAGAGTAAAATGATAATATTTTGGCATTGCATATTATTCAAAGAAAGTATACTTAATCTACACAAACGTCAGCAATCAGAAATTTAGTTTCAACTCTCGGTCGGTTAAATGACATATGTGGTGCATGGATATTAAATACCTTTCTACCATTTCAAGAACCGGTTCGGGCGCTTCCGCATGTTTCTTTACTGCAAGTTGTTGGGCATCTTTAGTCTCAGGTGCCACCAGAGGCTGTCCACGGAAAGCGCCGGTCAAATTTTCTGATGTTCCAAAGGACTTGGCCGCATTGGATCGAACGCAAAAGCAAAAGATCGAAAGGAAAGCAAGCAATACCGGTAAAATTCGATAACCAGACATGTTTGTTACAGAAAGGGTCCAACAATTTAACAGTCTGCAAACTACAATAACAGGGTTCCACTACGATATTCGATAGTATCGGCGAACAAATAATAGACAAGATTGCGCTGAACACCTTGGGCATTATATGACAAACTAAAACTTGTTTAAGCAACATATTCGTAGAAATAGTTTGATTCGTCTTTTTTACCTACTCAGTTCAATGGCAACTCACCCATCCAACAGTGCTACGTCCATGTGGCGAAATTATAATAATTAAACGGCGAACAATCACTGTTGGATAAAATAGATTGGCAACAATCACGGCTGTTTAAAACCACCAAAGCGTAAGTCTCCAGTTCACATGATTACACGGCTTGTTTTATTTAAATGATTGAAGATACGTTGGGAAGATATCTAATAACCATGAATGAAGAGGTAAGCTTATGAACGGGAAAAAAAAAATCTTTATTATAAAAAGTTTTGTTCAATTAGGTTTAAATCATTTCATTTTTATTTTCATTTATTGTCTTTCGCTTGAGGAGAGTTTGATTCACGCTGAGCCTAGGTACACAATTGAGGGCAATCTTTATATACTCGACAGACTTTCCCTCGGGAGGGGAGTCTGTTCAATGCACACCGTTGGATGAGGGCTCCCCTCCCGAGGAAAAGTCTGTCCAGTATATAAGGCGCTCCCACCATTGAGTACATAACTCACCCATCCAACCGTGCTACGTCCATGTGGCGAAATTATAATAATTAAACGGCGAACACTCACTGTTGGATAAAATAGATTGGCAACAATCACGGCTGTTTAAAACCACCAAAGCGTAAGTCTCCAGTTCACATGATTACACGGCTTGTTTTATTTAAATGATTGAAGATACGTTGGGAAGATATCTAATAACTATGAAGAGGTAAGCTTATGAAAGGGGAAAAAATCTTTATTATAAAAAGTTTTGTTCAATTAGGTTTAAATCATTTCATTTTTTTTTTCATTTATTGTCTTTTGCTTGAGGAGAGTTTNCCGTCGGACTCCGACGGTGTGCATTGGACAGGCTCCCCTCCCGAGGGAAAGTCTGTCCAGTATATAAGGCGCTCCCACAATTGAGTGCCACCTTTTGGGGTCATCGTAGTTTTTTGAGTGTGTCTTTCCTAATTCTTTTCCATAACGTATATATGTGTTTGTTTGTCAAGTTTTTGTAAATTTGATGCTAGCACCTAAGTTGATTTTTTTTGAGCTTATCTTGAATGCGGATTCCTTGTATCCCATGGTCAAAGAGCAGAGTCATTATTGACTTTGCTCCTGGCTCGTTAGATGCAGGGAATCTGCAATCGAAATAAAGATAGCTGTTGATTTTAGAGGTGTAAAATGTATGTGTTATAACATATAAGTTATAAAACAAATGTGTTTTAACACACGCATTATAACGTATATGAGTAAGAAAATATATATGAGTTATAATGTATGGTTTTTTTTTTCATAAAATAGAAAAAAAAATTGAAAGTAGTGTTCTTCTATTCATACTTAGCGAAAACGCAATTGAGAAAAATCACATTTGGTATTTTGAGAACACCATCTATGCAATATAACTTGTGTTATAACGCATATGAGTTATAAAATACATCTGATCTATACCTCATATCGGTTTTGTTGTCCAATACTACTTCCGATTGGAGCCTACCTCATCTTCATGGCTTTTACACTATATTCCGTGAGACCCAATCTTTGATAACAATTCGTGGCACTTCTTCCCAAATATGAACATGTACAAAGTTGATGGTTGACGAGCTTTATAATTTCCTTGTAATTATGCAAAAAACAATTAAGAAGTTTGCCCATTAATTATCAACCAAGCAATGTATAGGTTAATCAGTGTGGTTTTATATTGGTTTTCACACTATGAAGTTGTAGTCCTTCTCTTAAAAATAGTATCATCAATAATGGTTACTTAGTGAGGTGAGGAAATTTGAAGATTACTTAATAGGAAGGTGACAAGGTCATTAAATCAAATCATCAATATTGAAAAGACCAAATTCAACACACTTCTAAGGAAATTCAAATCATACTACAATTTAATATAAATACACATAATCAAATTTAACAAGATTTAATCTATTGTAGAAATTAAAATGTAATTTATTACATAATTTAAATCATTTATAAAAAAATAACATTTAATTTTAAATAATAACACGTCATCCTATAGAAAAATAACTAATCCTTTCCAATCCTTAAAATGTTGCTTCCAATTAATCATTCACTTCTTTAACCTTCAACTTCATTA
This sequence comes from Pseudotsuga menziesii, assembly GCA_001517045.1. Taxonomy (NCBI): domain Eukaryota; kingdom Viridiplantae; phylum Streptophyta; class Pinopsida; order Pinales; family Pinaceae; genus Pseudotsuga; species Pseudotsuga menziesii. The sequence goes on along the minus strand of LPNX010545526.1, from coordinate 378,815 downwards.
TGAGAAATAAAACCTTGTTTCATATTGAATAAATAAATCATGAAAATGATATAGATTGCAAATTGAAACAACAATTATTTGGAAAGAAAATAATAAGCGTGGAAAGCAAACTCCTATTAACACACATATGATATCTAAAAGAATAATTCATTCAGTGCTTAACATAAAACCTTACCTTACAGTAGCTCTTAGTGAGCTCTGAGTCTAAAGGGTTGTTGAGGTGGGTCTAAGCGGAGTGTAGTTGTGGTGGGTGGGTTAGGGAAACAACAAGACTCCGCGCAAAGAGAGAGTTCTCTATATCAAATTGAAACAACAATTATTTGGAAAGAAAATAATAAGTGTGGAAAGCAAACTCCTATTAACACACATATGATATCTAAAAGAATAATTCATTCATGCATTCAAGTATAAATCTACACTAAAATAAAATAACACAATATATAATCTACTAAATAAACATGCAATCAACACTTGTCTTCTTAGGGCCTTCCTTTAGAGATAGGATGTTGAGGGTATCCTATAGTCGAGCGAAAATCAAATGACCCACACATGCATGCAAGGGTACAAACTAGCTTCACCGATTATATTAAACACAAATTGTCAATATAAAGCTTTACACAAATTCTCAAAAATATCGGTTATTTTCTTTAATATGAGACTTCCTTTATATAACAATATTCCATCAAAACTTCTTATTGCAAATTGTTGAGGCAACATTAAGATCCATGGATTCTTTGTCGTCCCCAAAGTTTCAAAACAAAATTTAAACAACATTGTAGTTGCGTGAGTCGATCTTTCAAGACCATTGCAAGAAAATAACAAGTTTGTTACTATCATAGAAAAAATTAGAATAATAACAACAATGAGACCAAACAATAGGAACATTCGATCTATCTCCAACTGTCATGTACATATGGGATCTCATCAAGGAACTTACCTTTTTTGGGATGTCTTTGGAACTGAATGTTCATATATTGGAGGTGTATGATATACTGGTAATATATCATACATTGGATGAGTTGCAAATGATGATCTGAACTCCTTTCTAGATTTGACATAGATCTCATTTTCCCTTTGCGGTTTGAATGATGGTGGACATTTAACCCATTAGTTGGAACTGTGACATGGAACCACAGATTGGAAGGATTTTATTATGAGCTTTAGAGAGATTTTTAGCTTTGAAGATGATAGTTCAATAGTGGATTCAACTCTACAAGTTATTAAGCAAATTTTATTTTGACTAAATACCTTTACCAGGATACAACATGCCATGGCGGGCTGCAACATTTCAGAAGGAACTAGGATTCTATAATATTGTTGGTGATCAGGAAGTTGAAGATCCTAGGGACCTACATATACTAGATTTAGAGGGTAACCGTGACATAGGAGGGCCTTACTGAAAATAATTGTGCATCAGGGAAGTTTTCATCCGAGTCTAATGGTTCTTATCCTGTCTCCAAACTCAATAGTTGGTCAAGAACTGCAGTTATGCAAGTCCTCTCTCTCCCTTCAGTTGAAGATACTTTATGTGGAAACATAATCATTTGTTGGCTTAAACTTTGGCATACCTAGTTCACTAACAACAAACCAAGAAACCCCAAGATACAGGCCCTTTTGGCATCACTTGTAAGGAAGTGAAGGGCACGTGCACGAAGATGGTTCCACTTTTTAGTGCCATTATATAATCCAAAACGCAAGTCTGAAAACGAAATCCATAACGCATATGCGTTATTGATGGTTTAGTTCGGAAAAAACTCGAGCCTAAAACCGAAGAAAAAGTTGGTTAGACTATATCGCAAGTGTGATATATCACACATGAATTTTGGAAGAGTTACAAATCGCAAGCGCGATTTGTAAAATTTAAAAAAAAAAACATAGGCTCGCGGCCTCTATTTGTTTATTTTGCATTGCAAGCCGTGGAGAATGGAAGGGAGATATATCGGGAAGGCGATTTAGCTTGCATGCAATTTGGAGGGTGAATTTTGAGGAAGGAGATCAACAAGGTTGAATGCAATGGAAGGTAAGAATTGCTTTGATTTTTTGGTTTTGGATTAGGAAAGAATTGCTTTGATTTTTTGGTTTTGGATTAGGTAAGAATTGTTTTGATTTTTTGTTTTAATTTAATAAATTTTTAATTCAAACAAAGAATGAGATATTAATTCATTATAAATTTGTTGTTTTTATATTAACAGACAACACAAATACTCAAGAAAATGTCCAAAATCAAACCATCAATAACCCAAACCCAAACCCAAATCTAAACAGCAAACACATGGAGGAGGAACACGATAGGAATTCCAAAATTCTTGCTCGTTTGGATGCATTGAGATGCCTTAGTTCACTTTTTAGAGGGGGGTACCACATAATATGGTCATTGGGAGAGGCACTAGATAACATTACAAATTCAATTTCCAATGCCCAGTGAGCATTGTACAACATTAGCTCCTACAGGGATTCCCAGAGGCAATAATATTCCAATGGTCTAAGCTACAAAGATGTAAAGAAATTAAAGATAAAAAAGACCAACTTTTTCACTATTCTGGGCCCCTAGCACTAGATTGGTTCCTCCCACTAGTTGACCACGCATTTCTATAAACTAGTGCATAGAACCAAATATTAAAGGCAACTGGATGGATTGCTGGTTCATGGTCTTCGATGAAGACCCTCATGGGAAGAAAGACATCCCATTCTATTTCCTCAGGAAATTGTATCCCGAGTGTTAACACTCTGTTTTTCAACAATCTATTTGTGATCCTGACAGGAGTTCCATGAGGGTCCCATTCCTTTGAAAACTTTGTGTGAGCACCCTTCAGGTTATCAGAGATGCAAGGTAAAGAAGAAAATTTTGGATGCGTTGAAAGAATTAACGGGATTCATGATCAAAGGTTGAGATTGATCGGATGGTGGATCAATGGCTCCAAAACATTTCACGCAAGTGAACATGCTCGACCAAAACCACTTTTCTAGATTGTGAAATGGGTTAAAGGTCGAAAACATTCGATGACGGAGATGAGATCTGAGTTAGATCTATGGTCTCAGTTATATTCGCAAACCAAACTTGTGCGGGTAAAGATGCAATTTCAAATTGCGAAAGAGTGGTACCGGTTGTGAAGATCAACAGTCGCAGCAAGAAAGAAAAGAGATCTACAACCATGGTTTATTTCGCAATGCAAAATAACGAGGTTGAATACCAAGATTTCTCTTTGTGAAAAGTAATGGGGCCCACTCAGATTTATGGCTGCATGGAAGGGTTGGTCGCAATCAATGGTTAAGAACAAATTACGATCCGAAACTGCCTGTGGTATCCAGAGGAGAAAAGTTGGCGGCAGAAATAATGGAACATGGACGGTGGATGTGAAAGATCCCTCAAATCGGATGGCTGAGAAGAATTCCAGGGTATAGGTTTCACATCTAGTGCGAAGATGGCAGCGGAGGAGACGTTCACGCGTGTAATCTGCATCCTTGCAGATTGGCTGATTTCTCTGACGCCATTTGTAGCATGCGTACTGGTGGAATCATCCCTTTGGCAGAGTCATGCTCCATAAAGATAAGCAGCTTTTTGTGTGAGTTGTCCTATGGAAGTAAGGAAAGTAACCGACGAATCCGCTACTCACATGGGGCAAAACCAGAATAACATGGGAGACCATTACGTTTCCTACATCACAAGAGAAAGGAAACGTGGGAGCATCCACTTCATGGACTTTGCAGAATGGATCAACTGTACCAAACAACGTCCACAAATAATTCTCGCAGCAAACGGTAAGGCACCATGGCCGATGAAACGACGTGACTAGATCCCCAGCAAGTAAAGGATCACTCTGCCCGCACCCTCACACATGCTGATACCAAATATAGTCGATGACAGAGTGTGCAGGAATGTTGACCAGTCATTGCGAAGGTCAGTCTCGAAGCCTTATATATACTGCTTTTAGAGCAATGAGAGTGAACTAACATATCTCCAGAACCTGAGTTTTTGCTTCTCCATGAATCTGCAAAGGCCCGAAGAGTTTGACGATGAAGATTTGGTTTGAGAAGCTTGTTCGTCTGGGGATGTTGATGGTTGGTGAGAAGCTTCCACACTCACCTGTCACCTTAGTATTGCATGCCAAGAATGACACTAGCCATCGAGGCCCAGACGTGATACCTGCACCTCCAATGACGTGGGACCTGGACACTTACTCCCGTAAGTGTTTTTTCAGGAACCCTTGATAGCATCGCTGCCACCAAAGCCTCTGTGGAAGGGGACAGTCCTTGACTTCTCCCTGTATAAGCATTTGTTCGGATGGGAGCGTCAGGGGTCTAAAGCTCGCACAACCCTGTTTGTGAAGTCCACTTTCCAAGGGTGATGGGGCCGGTGTAGATATGCTACACCTTATTGCTTATGGGAGAGCTCACCTCATTGGGGGTGAGAACTACAAGAATGACAAGCCACCTCACAGGTTTGTCTCAACCAGGAGCAATGCGGCCCTTCTTCCAAAGCCCACGGCTAACAGTGTTACCCAGGGAGGAAGGAGGTGGTGGATGTGATTGAACAGGGGAAAGATGAAAAATACCTTGCCAGTGTGTGCCCATGCGGAAAGCTGCATTTGAACATGGTGGTAACACACGCTTCGGACGGGGGAGGAGGCATCATACTTATAATCCACCATAGCGGCCGAGCACGTCAAACTGTTACTCAAGCCGAATGCGCCCACTAGCTCCATAATGTTTATTTTTATTTGTAAAACATGGCAATAGTTCCACTCTCTATACGGTTAACGCATGATTGTGACTGGAAACAGTTTCTTAGGTTTGTTTCGGAGAATAGTCTCAGCATTAGAATAGTATAAATACACTCCTGATAGAGGGAGATAGGAGTTGGTTGGATTGGAAAGATTTCTAGGGCTGAGGCTCTCCATTGTAAATAAGATTCGATGCTTGTGCTATGAATAAAATTGCAGAGGAAGAGTTGTTTCTCATGACAGAGATTCATGTGTCGTTGCTTCTTTCAATATGTATTTTCCTTTACGTGAAATGTGCTTCATGTTTTCATTCCAGTTTGTTGATTTCTTTCATGTATGCAACTTAGTGTATAACAGTTAGGAATTCATACTTGCTATGCTCTGACTATTGTTTCAGACATTTATCAAGTTTTCTTCTAAAGTTGCATGGAATTCATCTAGCTAGTGCTCTGCGCAATGGGCTGTTCTCTCTCATCCTCTAAGCACCCATGAAATATCTCTTGAATGCAAGATTGTCGGCTACCTTGCCTCTGTTTGTAACCCCACACCATTCTTTCCCTCATGCAAATGTTCCCTACTTAGTTTTTTGACTCCATTTCCAATGGTCCCTTGCCCTGATAATCCCACCTGCATCTCACATTAATACACTTTGTCCCATTCAGGATTCTGGCCTCCTGACCATCCTTGATTGAATATCTTACATGGAGTAGATTCCTAAGACAAACAAGAGATCCTTCTCTGATTGCGCAGGGCCGGAGGCGCAGTCTAAAGTGGTTCTGCTGTTGCCCCAGAGTGGGCCCTTCCCCTCGAACTTGGGGCCTCAAATCCCGGTGCCAACAAACTACCGACGTTGCCGGGGATGAAATTGAAGATCCTCCCTAGGAAAAATGACATGGTTTTAGATCTGGTTGTTGATGGTGAACAATGACCAGACATCAAGAAGGTTGAGCACTTTCAACTGGTGACTCCACTCTTGAAGGAGCCAGACTTCAGCGACTCCGCTGGTGGTGTGACCTAGAAATCAAATGGCCGAGGAAAGCTGGCAGATTTCATCTGGAAAATGGACCCCTTATAGAGCCTAAAAATGCATGGTGGAAGGTCAAGATACTTGAGTCTACGTTTCTTCCAGGATGCCTTGTTCTATCTTGTAAGTTTGTTCTTATCTTTCCCTGGATTTGTCAAAACAACCTTCTATGGTTCAACTCGTTCTAAATAGAGATCTGAATATATTCTTGTTTAACCTTCTTTACAAACTGAAAATGTTGCATCATCTTGTACATTTGGTTATGGCCTAGATTTTTTATCCAGGGGCTTACGACGTCAAAGGACACCCCTGTGAAATTCATGAAACCTTAGACGATAGCTTGGCTATTGTGCCTAACCTTGTCTCCCATTTCTCCAAGCTGGTACAAACCGCTACAATGACCTCCCATCCTCCATGATTTTCCCGCAAAACATTACAAGTACCTCCCTAAGTTTGATGGAGAATCCAAAGACCTCACTGCTAAGAAACATTTACAAGCCTTTGAATATTTCTTTGATCTTTTTGAGATAGAACATGAGGATGTCTACATGAGGTCTTTCACCCAGTCTTTGCAAGGAGATCCTAAAGAATGGTTCAAGCACTTGCAGCCTAATTCCATCAACACTTGGGAAGAATTTTCTTGCACCTTCTTAAAGTTTTGGGGTAGTAGAAGGCCACTAGAGCAAATCCTTTTAGAATTTTATTCCCTGAGGAGACATGAGGGTGAGGCCATATCTGGTTTTAATAGAAGATTTGCAAGCTTTTATTATAACATGCTTAAGGAATTCCAACCTATCAAGAACACTGCTAAGATCTATTATGCAACCATCTTTCCTCCTGAGCTGTCCTTGCTTATTTTGGAAAGAAAATCAACCACTCTACAACATATGTTTACTGATTGTTTGGAGGTTGAGGAAAACCTTAAGATGTCCAAGAAATTGTCAAATTAGGATGGTGGTGGTGAAATAAAAGATACATTAAAATTGGTTGGTCCCTTCAAGCAGAATGGGAAAGTTCCTATCCCGTTAAAGCTCTCTTGTGGTATACAGAAAGATGGTCTGCCTGATATAGGAGCATGCGGTCCCGCAGGAATTTTCTCTTAAGATGGCGACCTGCACCGCCTAGGGTCCATAAAGGATGATTTTGAGAAAGAATTCAGTGCACCTGTGTACAATGAATATGAGGAAGAATACCTGTAGACTACACCTGAAGAGCCAGATGTTGAACCAAAGCTTGATGATAAATAAAATCAAGATGCAATGCGAAGTCGGAAGGTTAAAGAGGAAAAGGATGATAAGGGCACTGGAGGTGATAGCCTACCCTTGTTTTATGACTCTTTTGAATTAATACGACACCTGATTAAAGCCTCTAAGAAAAATTAGAAAGAAGGGGAGATGGTGCAATTCGGAAACCTGTACAGGAAAGAAGATGATAAGAAGTAACTGCCAGGAAATCCCTCTCCAGCTACCGATACGTCGGGGGTTTGTGATGAGGTGTCGAGTCATAGATAAGGATGCAACGACCCTCAAATGAATACATTTTTAGATGTTTCGCCTTCGGGAGTACCACCTCACATGGGAGGAATATGCCTACTTGGTTCCACTGGAGAAGCGGAGGACCTCTCTCTTGAGGCACATCAAGCTCTCGTTTCAGAAATTTCAAGTGAAAAAGGGGATGTCTCATTGAAGAAAGATTTTATGGGCCACCTTCTACAATATTCCAAGCATTAGCCTGATGAATCACTAGAAGAAGGGAGTTTTGGATGGATTTCCCATGGGCAGGTGACAGAATATGCTGGATATAGCCACGATTTCTATGACCCCATAGCGGAGTACATAGAAGGGATGAGTAAGGGTAGTGGTAGCTATTATAGCTGATTTTACCACTCCAGGTGAATCACACTTGTATGGCCTTTCCCCTGTCCCTCTGCAGACTCCTTAGACCCCTTGGACCATTTTTTGTCCTTTGATGTTTCCTTGACCATCCCTAAAAACATGTGTAAATTGCTATACACGAATTTTAAACCTCTAATCACATATATACGTGGGTTTGACCACTAAAACCGCATACATCGGGATGTGTACAAAATTCAAATCCTTTTGGAGTTTTCCTTGACATGGATCCGACTCACTTGACTCCTGGCCTTCCATATTCCTTGAGATCGCTCGGATTCGACCTTTCATTACCCCTTTGAAAAGCTATATAAGGAACTCTTTGGTACATTGAAGGCATAAGAGAGAATTGAGAGCAAAGAAACTATAGTCCATTGTTGCCGAAACTTATGCTTGAGTCTGCATCCCTTTGTCCCTTGGAGCACTTTTGTGTTCTTCCCAAGCTTGCCTTTTTCCTGTGAGCTTGCTATCGAGAGATGGAGGATTGAGGTGGTGGAGGCCCAAGTGGGGGATTCAGTTTCTCCAATTCGTAGACGTGCCGACAGAGGTTGTATTCATTGTAAACTCTAATTTTATATTAATAGAAATATCTTTTCCTATCCAATAATGTGTGTTTGCAGTGAATATTTTATCCATGGGATGATTTCGAATGCTTATACATTGTTGATTATATATGCTAGAATATATCTAACACCAATATATATAGTATGGTTGTATTGTTTACTTGTTGTTGAGGAAGTAATCTATCAATTCAAGATGAAGTTGGAAAGCTCAACAGGGATCTACTTCAACTGTCTGGAATAAGGTATGAGGTCTAATCCTTTAGTATTAGATCTTTAATTTCTATTGCATATTGGAAAGGATTGATTTCTAGAGTCAAGCTGTCTATTGTGGTACCCCAAGCCATAGGAATTTCTCTCCATAACAGAATTGGCGACTCCAATGGGGATCAAACCCATAATCTCTGGTTTCGCAGACCAAATGCAAATAAGGCACTAACTAGGGTACCCATGTAAGGTCAAGCTCTACCACTCATATCATGCCACTTCTAAAACAACAAGATGGTTCCGTGACACAATCAAGTGGGTTCGTACCTAAGGCTATGATGAAACGGTCATAAGGTCATGCAAAATGAAAACGGTGGTGAAACCTAACCTATATGCCAATTTAGACATGGGCTTTCTATAGCCCAAAAAATCTTAAGAGCGGGTTATTTCTGGCCGTCGATCTTTAAGGATTGTGTAGATGCAGTCAAGAGGTGCCACCCTTGCCAGGTGTTTACACGTAATATGCGCTCGAAACCTGCCCCATTACATCCCATCATCACCGTCGGTCCCTTCACTAAGTGGGGGCTTGATTTTATGGATTGCAACCCAGCTTCAGCTTGGGGGCATCATCATATCATAGTGGCTATTGATTACTTCACGAAATGGGCTGAGGCTATGCCTACAGTTAAATCCAATGGTGAGACAGTGGCGCACTTCGTATTCAACCAGATTATTACTCGGTTCAGGATTCCAAAAGATCTTGTCACTGACCATGGCTCGCACTTTTAGAATCATATGATGGAAGAGTTGGCATCAAATTTAGGGTACAAGCAAGATAATTCCTCCTCTTACTACCCTCAAGTGAATGGATAGGTAGAAGCAGTGAATAAATCACTCAAATCCATTCTCCAACGACCCATCGCACAAAGTAAGAATAATTAGCACATTATGTTATATCCTGCTTTGTGGGCATATAGAACCACTGTTAAGACTGCCACAGATTTTTATCCATATCAACTTGTACATGGAGTGGAGTCAATATTTCCAGTTGAATGCGAGATTCCTTCCTTGAATCTAGCCGTAGAAATCTTACCAAACACTTCACCATTGGAGGAGCGTTTGGTCCACCTTGAGCAACTTGATGAGCAGCGTCGAGATGCCTTAGTGGCTCTAGAAGTAAATAAACATCGCGTAAAGGTCCAGTACGATAAGTCTGTATGTCCAAGGAGGTTTAGTGAGGGAGACTTGGTCCTTTTGTGGGATCAACCAAAGGAATCCTTGGGGGCAGGAAAGTTTAACCCCATGTGGCGTGGTCCTTACGTAGTCAAACATGTGTTAGAGAAGGGCGCTTATGAGTTAGTGGATTATGAGGGAACGGCCTTGGAGGAGCCTACAAATGGGCTCTATCTCAAGAAGTACTATGCATGATTTTCAACCAAGGCTGGTTATTGTATATTATTGTATAGTTTTGCATAGTTAGGTCTTTTTCTCATCGTGATCGGGTTTGTGATTAGTTTCTGTTTCTTTTGGTAGATGTCAATGGAATATTCCACCTACATAGGATTCACGGATGGTGCGAGCCGTCACACTCAACACTCGGCCTCTGTTGCTTGGGTGATTTATACTCCTATGGGCCAGGTACTGTCTTCAGGAGGCATATGTCTATGACCATCTTCCAACAATGTTGCTGAATATAGTGTCATTATTGAGCTTTTACGGGATGCCATTTCACATGGTGTTGTTTCTCTTGAGGTATGTCTTGATTCAGAGTTGGTAGTGTCATAGCTTAATGGTTTGTACCATGTTAGAGATCCGACATTATTAAGAATATTCTTATGTGTGAGATTATTAGAACGACAATTTGACAATATAACATACATACATATTTCAAGAATTAATAATCAAGTTGTTGACTCATATGCTAACTACGTGTTAGATTGGCATTTGTTTCATACACAATAAATTCATCACAAACACAAATTTTTACACATGTAAATAAATAAACCGATCACCATAAAAAAAATTATAACATCCAAAATGTGACAATACATAGTATCATGATACAAAATGGGGCTCTTGAGCCACCAAAATATAATACACGGTAATACAAAATGTGTCACCCCCAGGTCTCTAAGCCTATGGAGGAGGAGGGGGGTTGTGATCATGGAAGGTCACTACGGCTCTAGCTAGCCGTTGGAATAATCGCACCCATGCTCGTGGTACACCCACCACTTGGCGCTGCATAGCCTCAGGCAAGTCCTCGACTTGCGCCATGGGAACTCTGTTGTCAACTTAACAAAGTTGGTATGAATGCTCTGGAGCGTCCACTCCACATCCACACCCATGATATCATCTCCTCTTCCCCTCCATCTATGACGAGGGAAGCCTTCAGGTTGCCGTGGTCCCACATCTACATACAAATGGTAGATGTCACTTTGTATTGTCACACAAAAATATGTCTTTTGATTCCATATAATCAGAAGACACAAAAAAATTAAATAAATTTAAAAATTTAAAAAGAGGGTCGAGATTCGTTACCTATATCACCATATGTCGATCCTGGTGGTAGCGACATGTCCGGATCCCCCCGGAAATCTATCCCCACATAGGGGTAGTCATCGATGGAAACTATCTGTCATCTTCACCACGGAAAGAAATCAGCTGGATAGGGGTTGGCCACCCTACCTCCCCCCAGTCTGCGCATTGCATCTGCCCAACGCCGTTGGGCCGGATCTCGAACCTCGTGAAGAGGAACGTCAACTCTAGGGCTCAATCCTGGAACATGCTCGAAGAAAAACGTGCTCAATATGTTGTTGAACCCAAAGTTTCGCACTCTACTCGCCTTACACTCACTGAGCTAATGTTTCATGTTGCTCAATAGTGTAGTGCTTCAGTCATAAACCGTGGGTCTCATGCACTCCACTGCATAGAACATCAGAGGCTGCGAGGCCTGGTGGAGTGAATCCAAGCCTGCTATCCTATCCAGTGTCAATAGAATGGCCTTTAGGCCTAGCACTTGTATAGAGTTGGTTGGGACCTGACTTCCCACCTTCTCTGTGTCTGGATAGCAGTACACCGTAATGTACTCATCGATAGTCAGGCCACCTACGGGCCCACCATGAGAACGAAGGTTTACTACTTCTCACCATCAGGAAAGTCCAGTAATAAAGTATATGTCCTCCACCTCTATGGTGAGGGACATCCCATCTATCTGGAAGGACTCAGAGTCTGGATCCCAATAATCCATCGGCATCTGCAATAGTCTTGGTTTGGCCCTCAAGCCACCAAGACACCAAAACTTGTAGAGTCCACATGCACGTAGCGCTTGTTGAGCCATTAGATTGGCCCTTACTGCCTCCTCTACATCACCATTTTCACGCTCTCTCCATTCTAGGACCATCTTGCGCAAAAAATTGCAAGTTTTCCCTAGATTACTTAGAAAATATCATGCACGGCCGCATATGTGACTGTTTGCCAAATAGTCGCGTATGTACGTGGGTTTGGGGGCATTTTCCACGTATAGCCAACCCTATAGGCGGAAAAACCCTCGATTTCTACATGGGCCGTAGCGCCTTTTTTAGAATGGCCTAGAAACCTCAAATGACCATGGAATTTGATAAAAGTTGCATTGAAATGGAAGAGAAGAACATGGGTAAGTACCTGGAAGAAACGGTAGTGGAGTCGACTGGATCTCCTAGAATTCGTTGTTGAAAATCTGAGCTCAATTGGGTAAAAATTTCAAATGTTTTATAATGTTTTGAATTTTCTACTATTTATAGAAATTTTTCAATTTTTTCCAAATTTTTACCCCTTTTCCTATAGTTTGGACTATTTCTAATCATTTTGGACCATTTTTGACCTAATTCTTGATGTAGGAGACCTCTTTGAGTGCCGTTTCAGCCGTTGGATTGACCCGTTCGTGTCGATCTCAGGTATCATGTCTAAACTGACATATAGGTTAGGTTTCACCACCGTTTGCATTTTGCATGACCTTATGACCATTTCATCATAGCCTTAGGTATGAACCCACTCGATTGTGTCATGGAACCATCTTGTTGTTTTAGAAGTGGCATGATTTGAGTGGTAGAGATTGAACTTACATGGGTACCCTAGTTAGCGCCTTATTTTCATTTGGTGCCCATGCTGACGTTTTGTCTTTTACGGTGTGGGAGTCCATTGTATAGTATTGCCATGACATTTCACAAGAGCCTTATACTCCTCTTGATATTTTGCTGGCCTATTTCCCTCAGGACTCCCATATGTCAAGTTGTAATTGCATTATCATGAGCTTTTCTTGCCTTATTGAGCTTTATGTCGGCTTCCCTGACATTGCGTTTCAGCCATATAGCCCGAGCTTGTCTCATGTATAGCCATGCAGAGCCATTTTATATATCCTTTGTAGCTTGATTCCCTTTATACCAGGAGGGGATTTTCCACCGAGTGTCGCTATCCTACACATGTATCATTGCATTGAGCATAGGTATGTTCCACTGCTTGGAACTAGTTTGTTTACCCCTATGACACTCATCTCCTCCTAGTCTATAACTATAAAGCAGTTTTATTCTTTTTCAAGATTTTTAAATATTTGAAAAAGTCCAAAAAAATTACAATAAAAACAAAAAGCCGGACAAGGAAAGATGTTATCTTTGGCAGCTATCGAGTCGTGTCACATTCAAACAAAGCACTGTATATCACATCCATTAGTTGGGTTTATAGTTTGAATTTAGGAGTTGTACTCGTTTATCTAAGTTTATCTCCACCGACTGGTTAAGCTTACAGTCCCTATGGAGCCTCTATCGATGCCTCCTATGTCACAGAGATGTCCCAGTTTGTATATCAATTCTATGTTGCCTTGATTTAGTCACCATATGTTGTTATGCTCTTTTTCGAAGGAAGTTGAAACCTGAGTCGACCATTCCTCAGTTATCTTGACTTTGCATGTCGGCCATTCCCGGTACAGTTATTGGTTCGTGCACCTTATGATAGAGTCCTTCCACATCATACAAATTTGCTGAGTACCTCGTGTTGGATGATGGGGGATGCCTTAATTCCCTCCTTCCAACAGATTTCATCCCATCGAATTCAGATCATTTATTATGGGATTGGAATCTAGAGTCATTTTGAGTGCCTTGAGACTTGCAGTCATCAGTGGTAGGTTCTCTTGCCATCGATAGTATTTGGGAATACATCAATGTGCCATGATCGATGGATCCTCTCAAGTCTTCGACCTCAACACATTTATTCACACTTGTTAGTTTGCATTCTAGTACCTTGATTCCCATTTTCATTATCGGTGGGTGATCTCGCATCTGTTAACGGTATACATCAATGACTGGTAATCATATGATGGACTACTATGTTCGACCTCGACACCTCTATTCGCATAGAAGGACATGTACTCATAGCAGTTTGTGTTGAAGACCTTCCAGATTGGTGGCATCTCTTATATGCTACCTACTTGATCGTGCCAGTGTTCATGAGATTTCAGCTCTCATGACTTGATTCCAGTATATGTCAAACATTTCCAGCTATTATGGAGATCTTGATCCATTGTATATCTTCAGCCATTATGGAGATCTTTATCCTTGGTATATCTTCATCATGGATATTCTGATCTATGTATATTGTATGTGGCGATGACCACTTATGTGATATCTTGTATCATGCCTATTCATGGCCATTGTACTCTTATGTATCCAGGACTGCTATATGTATGTGCAGAGTTGTATCATTGTACTATGTTGATTGGGTGGTTGGTCTTCCATTTGGGATCCTTCATCACTCCACTTCTGGGATGGACTTATAATGTATTTCGGCCATCATATGACCCCTCTGACCTCACACATTAGGGGGCATCTGTTATAGCTGATTTTACCACTCCAGGTGAATCACACTTGTATGGCCTTTCCCTTGTCCCTCTGTAGACTCCTTAGACCCCTTGGACCATTTTTTTCCCTTTTATGTTTCCTTTACCATCCCTAAAAACATGTGTAAATTGCTATACGCGACTTTTAAACCTCTAATCGCGTATATACGCAAGTTTTACCACTAAAACTGTGTACATTGAGATGTGTACAAAATCTAAATCCTTTTGGAGTTTTCCTTGACATGGATCTGACTCACTTGAATCCTGGCCTTCCATATTCCTTGAGATCGCTTGGATTTGACCTTTCATTACCCCTTTGAAAATCTATATAAGGAACTCTTTGGTACATTGAAGGCATAAGAGAGAATTGAGAGCAAAGAAACTATAGTCCATTGTTGTCAGAAATTATGCTTGAGTCTACATCCCTTTGTCCCTTGGAGCACTTTTGTGTTCTTCCCAAGCTTTCCTTTTTCCTATGAGCTTGCTATCGAGAGATGGAGGATTGAGGTGGTGGAGGCCCAAGTGGGGGATTCAGTTTCTCCGATTCACAGACATGCCGATAGAGGTTGTATTCATTGTAATCTCTGATTTTATATTAATAGAAATATCTTTTCCTGTCCATTAATGTGTGTTTGAATGAATATTTTATCCATGGGATGATTTCGAATGCTTATACATTGTTGATTATATATGCTAGAATAGATCTAACACCAATATATATAGTATGGTTGTATTGTTTACTTGTTGTTGAGGAAGTAATCTATCAATTCAAGCTGAAGTTGGAAAGATCAACGGGGATCTACTTCAACCGTCCGAAATAAGGTACGAGGTCTGATCCTTTAGTATTAGATCTTTAATTTCTATTGCATATTGGAAAGGATTGATATCTGAAGTCAAGCTGTTTGTTGTGGTACCCCAAGCCATAGGAATTTCTCTCCATAGCAGTGGCTTGCATCTCTGCTTTGATGATCAGTTTGTTTGTCATTACCCTCTCCCTTTATTTATTTTATTTCTGTCCATTAAGCATGAAAAAGGAACAAAAATGTTAGGCAAGTTGCTTGATTGGCTTCATTGGAAGTCTGATTTCACTTAATCAGACTTATGAACTAAATTAGGTAGGGTAGGTAGGAACAAATAAGCTCAGCCATCATCGAGCATTTCCTTCATTGCTATTGTAGTTTGTTTTCATTTTTAATTGCAAGCATAGGTTTCCAGTCCAGAACATAGTTTGCAAGAGTGGCACAAATTTGCTGAAGCAGTAGCTCAGAGTAGAATGGAGATTTCAAAGAAAGGTTGAAGACAGCCTAATGGTTTTGGCACTTGGTATACAGGGGTTCTTTGCTACCTCACTGGGAGGATAGCATCCCTCGTGGAGCCAGTTGTTAACACTCTGTTTTTCAACAATATATTTGTGAGCTTGACAAGAGTTCGATGAGGGTCCCATTCCTTTGAAAAATTTGTGTGAGCACACTTGAGGTTATCAGAGATGCAAGGTAAATAAGAAAATGTCGGATGCGCTGAAAGCATTAATGGGATTCATGATCAAAGTTTGATATTGATCAGATGGTGGATCAATGGCTCCAAAACATTTCACGCAAGCAGACATGCTCGACCAAAACCACTTTTCCATATTGCGAAATGGGTTAAAGATCGGAAATATTCGACGGTAGAGAGGAGATCCGAGTAGAGGAGAAAAGTTGACTGCAGAAATAATGGAACGTGGATGGCGGACATGAAAGATCCCTCAAATTGGATGGCTGAGAAGACTTCCAGGGTACAGGTTTCACATCCAGTGTGAAGATGACAGCGGAGGAGACGTTCACGTGTGTAATTTGCATCCTTGCAGATTGGCCGATTTCTCTGACGCCATTTGTAGCACGCATACCAATGGAATCATCCCTTTGGCAGAGTCATGCTCCATAAATATAAGCATCTTTTTGTGTGAGTTGGCCTACGGAAGTAAGGAAAGTAACCGATGAATCTGCTACTCACACGAGACAAAACCAGCATGACGTGGGAGACTATTCCGTTTCCTACATCACAAGAGAAAGGAAATGTGGGAGTGTCCACTTCATGGACTTTGTAGCATGGATCAACTGTACTAGAAGATGTCCACAAATAATTCCTGCAATAAACGGTAAGGTGCCCTGGCCGATGAAATGATGTGACTAGATCCCCAGCAAGTAAAGGATCACTCTACTCGTGCCTCATACATGCTGATACCAAATACACTCGATGACAGAGTGTGTAGGAATGTTGACTAGTCATTATGAAGGTCAGTCTCGAAGCCTTATATATACTGCTTTCAGAGCAATGGGAGTGAATTAACATATCTCTAGAACCTGAGTTTCTACTTCTCCATGAATCTACAAAGGCCTGAAGAGTTTGACGATGAAGATCTGGTTTGAGAAGCTTGTTCATTTAGGGATGTTGATGGTTGGTGAGAAGCTTCCACAATCGCCTGTCACCTTGGTATTGCATGCCAAGAATGACACCAGCCATCGGGGTCTAGATGTGATACCTGCGCCTCCAATGATGCGGAGCCTGGACACTTACTCCCCATAAGTGTTTTTTCAGGAACCCCTTATAGCATCGCTACCACCAAAGCCTCTATGGAAGGGGATAGTCCTTAACTGCTCCCTGTATAAGCATTTGTTCGAATGGGAGCGTCAGGGGTCTAAAGCCCGCACAACCCTGTTTGTGAAGTCCACTTTCTAAGGGTGATGGGGCCAATGTAGATATGCTACACCTTATTTCCTGTGGGAGAGCTCACCTCACTAGGAGGTGAGAAGTACAATAATGACAAGCTAGCTCACAGGTTTGTCTCAACCAGGTGCAATGCGGCCCTTCTTCCAGATCCCACGGCTAACAGTGTTACCCGAGGAGGAAGGAGGTGGCGGATGTGATTGAACAGGGGAAAGATGCAAACTACCTTGCCAGTGCATGCCCATGCAGAAAGTTGCATTTGAACATGGTGGTAACACATGATTTGGGAGGGGGAGGAGGCATCATACTCATAATCCGCCATAGTGGCCGAGCACGTCAAACTGTTACTTGAACCAAATGCACCCACTAGCTCCATAATGTTTATTTTTATTTGTAAAACGTGGCAATAGTTCCACTCTTTGTACGGTTAACGCATGAATGTGACTGGAAACATTTTCTTAGGTTTGTTTCGGAGAATAGTCTTAGCATTAGAATAGTATAAATACACTCCTGATAGAGGGAGATAGGAGTTGGTTGGATTGGGAATATTTTTAGGGCTGAGGCTCTCTATTGTAAATAAGACCTGATGCCTGTGTTATGAATAAAATTGCAAGGGAAGAGTTGTTTCTCATGACAGAGATTCATGTGTCGTTGCTTCTTTCAATATGTATTTTCCTTTATGTGAAATGTGCTTCCTGTTTTCATTCCAGTTTGTTGATTCCTTTCATGTATGCAACTTAGTGTATAATAGTTAGGAATTCATACTTACTATGCTCCAGCTGTTGTTTCAGACATTTATCAATTTTTCTTCTAAAGTTTCATGGAATTCATTTAGCTGGTGCTCTGCGGGATGGGTTGTTGTATCTAGTTCTCTAACCACCCATGAATTATCTCCTAATTGCAATATCGACAGCTACCTTGCCTTCATTTTCAACCCCACACCATTCTTTCCCTCATGCAAATGTTCCCTACTCAGGTTTTTGACTCCATTGCCAATGGTCCCTTTCCCCGATAATCCCACCTGCATCTCACATTAATACACTTTGTCCCATTCAAAATTCTAGCCCCCTAACCATCCTTGATTGAATATATCATGTGAAGTAGACTCCTAAGACAAATTAGAGATCCCTCTCTGATTGCACAAGGTTGGAGGTGCAGTCTAAAGTGGTTCTGCTATTTCCCGGGAGCGGGCCCTTCCCCTCGACCTTGGGGCCTCAAATTCCGGTGCCAATACCAATTTTATATTGGGTAAAAATGTAAATTACTTTGATATTTTAGAGTTCCAGGGGGTAGGAAATGGAATTCCCCAAGGTAGGAAAGGGGCAAGGACTAATCCAAACCATGTGCGATGACCTCCACGCACACCAAACCCCCCTCGGTTATATCCTCCTACAGGTCTCGTGATTGATGACACACAAGAGGAATTATTTGATTTGGAAATTACATTTCTTGGACATGGGACTGTTGTCGTGGGAAATTTAGGACAAGGGGTTGGTACATATGGGGTTGGCACATCTGGGGCTAGCACATCTAGGGCTGGCACATCTGGGGTTGGACCATCACACACAGAGGATCCACTTAGGTCTCTAAAACCTACAAGATCTAGAGATCACACTGGACATGCATAGGGTCAAGAGCGTCATTTCATGCCACATCCTTGCACAACTTATCGAAACATATGCTATGGGCCTTCTTCAGAGTTTTGCGGCGATGGGTTACTCTTATAAGTAATTCAAACTCGTTCTTCATGTAGTTTATTATTTTTTATATCATAGTGTTCAATTGTTTCATAAATTATTTATATTTTAAGTATCTGACAATTTACGTGAACACATTTACAGCTGGTGTTCAATGACACCCTAGAATCCCATAGTCTTCCTGTTGATGCTAATGATATGGATGCAGCTGTCAATGTTGCATATGATTTTGGTGAGGGATAATTTTAAGGAACCATACTTATTTAAAATTGTATAAATGTTGATGAATCTTACCAATTCTTAAAACGACAATTGTAAAATGTTTGGCGATACTTTTCAAAAAATATTTCAATTTCCAAGGATTTTATATCGTTTATATAATAATTTGGTGATTTTTAGGGTGAAATTTTTCTACCCCATCAAAATTGGGCGAAACAGGGCTTCAAAGAATGCAAAATGGTGAATCTCTTTTTCAAGAAAATCATGGAAAAATAGCCCATGGACTAAATTTCGCCCCTAAAATTATCCCTGATTTTGGTGCTTCACCATTACTTGTAAGAACATTAATTTTTTATTTATCATCATGATTTACATATTTATAGTAGGGATTGGCACATTTAATACATCTTAATATTGATACAATGTATTTTATGTAGGGTGGGTAAGATGAGTATGTTGCATCTGAGACAGGTTCGCCACGGATAGAGTAAGATTCAGAAGTACAGGTATGATTTTAATTATGCTTTTAATGATTCAACATGTACTTTTTTAATTATTTGAAATTGTCTAATTGTATCTTTATGTTTTTTTACGTAGGAACATATGTTAGATATAGATTCCCACCGAGTGACCTTTCTCGCTAATGCATATGCCCATCCTTTTAGGCTGGTGTCAATTGTTTCACCCACTAGTGACCCACCTCTTCACATCCCCCAGGTATATGTATATATCGCTTATCTTATATCTATGTTTTTCCAATTGTCCCTCCATGTAGTATGGTTTTCTTTGTACATGCAAGTATCTTTTTGGTGTGACCCATTGATTTGTTGACATTGACATATATATTATTTTATGAATCTTTCTAGTGAGCGATTGGTTCTTGAAGAGCACCCAATCGAGGTCGCTGGTCACCCACCTCTCCCCCCTAGGTACATGTATGTATTTCTTTGAAAAATTCATTGTCCCTCCATGTAGTATAGTTTTCTTTGTACATGCAAGTATCTTTTTGGTGCACCCATTGATTTGCTGACATTGACATATATTATTTTATGCAGCCTTCTAGTGATCTAGTGGTTCTTGAAGAGCACCCAATTAGGGCCGCTGGTCACCCACCTATCCCCACCCCCCAGTTACATGTATGTCTCGCTTTCTTTGAAAAAGTCATTATCCCTCTATGAAGTATAGTTTTCTTTGTACATGCAAGTATCTTTTTGGTGCACCCATTGATTTGCTGACATTGACATATATTATTTTATGCATCCTTTTAGTGAGTGAGTGATGCTTTAAGAGAAGCTTATCGGGGCCACTACTTACCCACCTCTCCCCCCAGGTACATGTACATGTCTCGCTTTATTTGAAAAAGTCATTGTCCCTCCATGTAGTATAGTTTTCTTTGTACATGCAAGTATATTTGTGGTGCACCCATTGATTTGCTGACATTGACATATATTATTTTATGCAGCCTTCTAGTGAGCTTCACCCAATTAAGGCCATTTCTCACCCACCTCTCCCCCCCCACAGGTACATGTATATCTCGCTTTCTTTGAAAAAGTCAATGTAGGATGTAGATACATTTTCAAATATTTATATAATTGCTTGTCTCATACAGGGTTGTGCATGTATCTAATTGTTGGTACCATTTATTTTTTGTAGGATGCTAGTGAGGCACCGAGGGTACATGCAGTTACACCCCGACCCACCATCACTTAAACAAGTATAGTAAGTAAAAATGTTATATTGGCTTGGAATTTGAACAAATGTACATATAAGTTTTATAGGTTAGTAAACTAACTTACAAATTTTGGTTTGTGTGCAATCTCAGGAAATGAGATCTGATCCTCTTGTTCAACAACGACGAACACCATTGAGCAGCCGAAAAAGAAAGATAGACTTCTCAAAATCCACTGATAGTGGCAGTGAAAGGGGGGATAAATAGAATTCATGTATAGGGGGGATACATACATGTACCATTTTGTTTGTTTACACACAGATGTACAGTATGATCCACTATTTTGCATTATGGCTACACATGCCATTTTTTAAAACATTATATGTACATATAATATAAAGCAAGGTTCAGATTTATATGTATGGTTGACATGATATGGGAACATGATATTTATTATATGCCTTTAATATATTCTTAACTATGTATTTCATTAAGTATGTGTTTAATTAAAATGATACTAAATGTGTGGTTCATCTATGTGATATTATGATATTATAGAACTTATCATGACATATCCTACTAACTATTTGAAGATCTCCAATACTCCTAGGAAGAAGGTATGACTCATCCAAATAAGATCAAGTAACCATTAAGTAAGCCACCTCTAATATGTAAATACGTCACATACCATCCAAGGGCTAATCATACACCATGTACCCCAAGGCTCATGAAGCACCCCTAAACACGGTGTAAACTCTTTTGTAGTAAATTCGAAAGCTAATACTCCCTCTTACAAGGAAAGTGTTTTCACCAATACAAGTTAGATCCCATTGCAAATCCACTAGACCTACCATCTATTTAGATCACAACATCTCAAACCTCCAAGAATATTGACCACCTATGAATATGAAGGAACATAATTCCGCGTCATCAATATCTTTCCAAAATCCATCATCCCTCAAGTCAACACCATGGGAGAAAATAACTAGAAACCACATCATAAGTTGTTCAAGAGATCCTACAAAGACAATCACATCTCCATACAAGACCAAGACAAAATGAATTGTATCTATGAAAATCACAAAGATAGATAACTTCATAAATCCATCGTTAATGAAATACCAGGATCGTGGTACAATCAACAACCCATGTAGGGCTATCATCAACTTTTTAACATCCAAACCTCTCTCACACACCTTAAAACCTTTGACAATCGACACACTAACCTGATCTAGGTCAAGTCTCTCTTTCTAAGAGAATTTTCAAGAAAGAGTATCATCAAGGTCAATTCCCTCTACCTAAGAAATTCCAACAACCCTATCCCTATAGTCGAAAACAATCTCATCATTTTCAAGCCTAGAATCAATCTATAGGTTCTAAACCTATCTTCATGGCATCTCACCATGCATTCTCTACATATGCCTCCACAAAAATTAGATGGCCCATATTTCCTTTCCATGGAGTGTACAAGTGCCACTTGATCAACAAAAAACATGTAAATACCACCCTCTCTCAAGAAACTACAATCATTGATGGTGCACTATTTTCCTTCAAATGGAACTTTATACTATACATATATCATATAAGGAATTCTTTCAAAACATTATTATTTGAAAACAAGGAACAAATATAACATCACTCACACGTGATAAGTAGAATCATAACCAAGATCTACACTCATGCCTCCCTCTTGCTATTGAAACATGTTTAATAATGACCTATCATATGTCACATGTCTTAAATCTCCAATTTCCACATACCATCCAAGTCTAGACACAATCTTAAAATATACGAAAGACACCATAGCCATATCCATGTTAAAAAAAGAAAAAATTATGAAGAAGACAAAACATTTTTTAGGGTCCAAGAGCTTCTCCCAAGAAACTTAGGGCATCACACCCAACAATATCAACAAATTCAAGCACCTAAACTAAGTACACAACAATTGGAATACCAGATCCCTCTTTCACCTATAGAGTGATCCCAACCAAAAAAAATATAATTCCTTGTAGAAAAAATTTGAACTAGGGAAAATTAATGAGACTTCGGAAATTAGAATATGTGTTTCACCAATGCAAGAGTTGCATTCAAGGTGTTATCTCCTCAAATAAAATAGTCAAGTTTGTTTATTTTAGGTGATAGGAAGTCATTGAAAAATAAATTTCTAAATTTATTTTGGCTCATTTTTTAGAGCTTTAGGTATGTAATAAAGTTTGAAAAACATTGAATTTTTGTTTTTTCTTCAGAAAGGTCAAAAATCAGGTTTTGGTGGCTTACGCATACATTTCAACTGTTCATTATCCATCGAAATCATAGCTTTCAGCAGCTTAAATGTAAAATTCGAGGCTATCTTAGCCACTGAAATCGCAGGTTTTTCAAACGATAAACTGTCGTGGGAAAACTAAATTTTCTTAGCCACGGAGAGGTCATTTTACATGATCAAATAGTCGATTGAAAACTATACATCCTCATATTTCCAATGGTACTTTCATCTCTGAATTTAGAGCTTGGGAAGGCAGTAAACAGTTCCCCAAAAAACAAGGCATCGTTTTCAGGAATGTGGCGTTTTTACTGTACTAAGTCATCATTTTCAAATGATGATCCTGGGAAACTGGAGGATCATTTTGAGAAATCGTCGGAGTATTTTGTGCCTGAAATGTCAAATAACAATAAACTCTTTTAGGTTTCCTTCAGGTGTCACATATTGGGAGAATCAAATCCATCTATGAGCCCTAAATTTCAGATCTCAAAATTCCCCTGTTTGACACATGTTTTTGAAATACAGATGTTGAGAAAATGAAAACAAATATAAAATAACTGAGACAGGTTTTTTCTCATAAGAAACAAAAGAACAATAAAATCTCTTAGGTTTCCTACAGGTGTCACATATTTGGAGAATCAAATCCATCTTTGAGCCCTAAATTTCAGATCTCAGAATTCCCCTGTTTGACACATGCTTTTGAAATATAGATGTCAGGAAAATGAAAATTAATCTCAAATAATTGAGAAAGGTTTTTTCTCATAATGAACCAAAGAATAGTAAACTCTCTCAGTTTTTCTACATGTGTCACATATTGGGATAATCAAATCCATCTCTGAGCCCTAAATTTCAGATCTCAGAATTCCCCTGTTTGACAAATGTTTTTGAAATACAGATGTTGGGAAAATGAAAATGAATCTCAAATAATTGAGAGAATATTTTTCTAATAACAAACCAAATAACAATAACCTCTCTCATTTTTCCAAAATATGTTTTTATTTGAGATATATAGGTCAATATATGAACAGCGTATTTCCAGAAATTTCTACATTTTCTAGCTACCTCATAAATTTGGATTTGAGATAGGAAAAGAGGTTATCAGATCCATTTTTTGAGGATCTTGGAACTGATTTGTAAATATTATTTAAGCTCACTGAAGAGTCATTGTATGGGAGGTTCAACTTTGGAGGCTCTTAGACACTTTTTGTACTGAAGCTTCTCGTGTTCTTGTCAAATAATACAAGCTCTTTTGCCATTATATGTTCAGATTACATCTTCTTTCTGTTCTATACTAGTACTTGGATATTTTATTCATGATTATTATTTTTTTATAATACCAGATAGCTGTCATCCTATCTCTGTGTTGATGAGTTGAATTGCAAGTACCATTTCCTTGTTATGATTAGCCATTCATATGTAAGTTCTTTATGTATGAATTTGCCAGCATAGTGAGAATTCTTCATTTATTCACCTTTATTACAAACCCTCTGAACAGTGATAGTTAGAATCCTTGTTTATTTTGTTGATTTTATGCATGTATTGAGTGAGTGAGGTCTAATTAGTCATCTGAATTGATCCATTGAATGAAATATTGATATTATAGTTAAGTTACCAGGCTTCTTTGAGCTACACCCTAGAAGGACTCCTGGAGTGCTAACACAGTGAAACTAAGCAAAGCCCTAGTTTATTAAATCAATGCACAATGTAGTCAATGTGCCATGCAAACACGGTGGAGATGGCCTCCTAGCTGTAGTCTCATTCCAAGAGACCAACAGAGTAAACAATTTGTAGATCTGACCTTCGGTTGCCGATTTATGTCTAGTTGAAAGTCGACTCAAAATGTGGTTTAGGGACACTTGGTGACTTTTGGTCCTTGAGAAAAAACCAAATGGAGCAACATAATTGCATGACGTTGGATCCTACATGTGTGTATGGGAAAGGATGAAATGGGAACACTACCAATAGTTCCACGGTGGAATTGTTTGCAAAGTTGACCCACCAATGCAAGAGTTGCATTCAAGGAAATTGAGCAAAACCCTAGTTTATGAAATCAATGCACAATGTAGTCACCGGGCCATGAAAAAAAGTGGAGAGGCCCCCCTAGATGTATTCACATGCCAGGAGACCAACATAGTCAATGTTTCATCAATCCAACCTCTGGTTAATGATTTATGTCTAGTTGAAAGTTGCCTCAAAATGTGGTTTAGGGACACTTGGTGATTTTTGGTCCTAGAGTGAAAAAACAAATGAAGCAGCATAACTACATGTCATTGGATCTTGTAGGTGTGTATGGGTAGTTCTGATATGGAAAAATACCAATAGTTGCACGGTGGAGTTGTTTGCAGAGTTGACCCACCAATGCAAGAGTTGCATTCAAGTAAACTAAGCAAAACCCTAGTTTATGTAATCAATGCACAATATACTCACCGAGACATGCAAACACAGTGGAGAGGGACCCCTAGATGTAGTTACATACCATGAGACCAACGGAGTTGATGGTTCATTGATATCACCTCTGATTGACTATTTATTTCCACTTGAAAGTCGCCTCAAAATGTGGTTCAGGGACACTTGATGACTTTTGGTCTTGGAGCGAAAAACCAAATGGAGCAGCATAATTGCATGTCGTTGGCTCCTGGAAGTGTGTATGAGAAAGGATGATATGGGAACACTACCAATAGTTGCACGATGGAGTTTTTACAGAGTTGACCCACCAATGCATGACTTGCATTTAAAGAAACTAAGAAAAACCCTAGTTTACGAAATCAATGCACAATGTAGCCACCGGTCCATGAAAACATGGTGGAGAGGGCCCCCTAGATGTAGTTACATGCCAAGAGACCAACGAATTCAATTGTTCATCGATCTGACTTCCAGTTGACGATTTATGTCCAATTGAAAGTCACCTCAAAATGTGCTTCAGGGACACTTGGTGACTTTTGGTCCTTGAGCGAAAAACCAAATGGAGCAACATAATTGCATGTCGTTCACTCTTACAGTTGTGTATGGGAATGGATGATATGGGAACACTACCAATAGTTGCACGATGGAGTTTTTTGCAGAGTTAACCCACCAATGCAAGAGTTGCATTCAAGGAAACTGAGAAAACTCCTAGTTTATGAAATCAATGAACAATGTAGTCACTGGCACTTGAAAACATGATGGAAAGGGACCCATAGATGTAGTTACATGCCAGGAGAACAATAGAATCGACGGTTCATCGATCTGACCTGCATTTTTTGATTTATGTCTAGTTGAAAGCCGCCTCAAAATGTGATTCAGGGACACTTGGTGACTTTTGGTCGTGGAGAGAAAAACCAAATGGAGAATTATAATTTCATGTCATTGGATTCTTGCATGTGTATGGTCAAGGCCATAATGGGAACACTACCAATAGTCACATGGTGGAGTTTTCTGTAGAGTTGACCCACCAATGCAAGATTTGCATTCAAGGGAACTGAGCAAAACCATATTTTATGAAATCAATGCACAATGTAGTCACCAGGCCATGAAAACATAGTGGAGAGGGCCCCCAAGATGTAGTCACATTCCAGGAGACCAACAGAGTCAACAATTCATCGATCCGACCTCTGGTTTCCTATTTATGTCCAGTTTAAAGTCGCCTCAAAATGTGGTTCAGAGGCACTTGGTGACTTTCAGTTCTGGAGCGAAAAACCAAACAGAGCAGCATAATTGCAGCTGTTGGCTCTTGCAGGTGTTTATGGGAAAGGTCGATATAGGAACATTACCAATAGTCGCACGGTGTAGTTTTTTGCAGAGTTGAACCACCACTGTAAGAGTTCCAAGAGTTAACCGACGAATGTAATTAAATGTGCATTAATATAAAAAAATCATTAAAAGTAAATTGCAACAACTCTAGAGCATGTTTTTTTGTGAATTATATTTAGTGGTGTCTACAAACACCGTTAGTTCTTGGTGCCTTTAATGTTCCATAGATCATGTTTGTATCCTAGGCACACGAAAGGCTAAACATTAGTACTCTCATCAAAAAAGAAAGAGAACCCAATGAAATTGTGCAAACATTATTTATAGATAACTCACCTGAGGGAGTAGGATCGTGCTTATATTGTCCAATATACTATGAATAGTAGGATGTTTATGAATGGTGTTCATCAATCATAGGTTAGTATTGAAATTGTATAGGTGAATGGTATTGAAATTGTGCTTCAGCACACACTTTACAGTTTAAATAAAGCACCTGCCAATATAGACACACTAGACAATCTCATAACACCTAACAATGCACTCGCTTGAGTAGGCCATCTGGATCATCTTTGTTTCCGATGGCGTCCATCAATCTCTCATGCTCTAAATGAGGTAGCAAGTATCGTACATGTGACCTATTTTTGTTCGAAAGTGTGTGCAACTTGATGTTTATACCAACTACCAGGTTGGTGAAGTGGTATACAATAGATCATGGTCTATAATCCTGATATACATAACCACCCTTTGTTTTATGTTGTGCTTCTAGTGTCAATTACTCCCCTTTTATAACCATCGATCCAGTTGGGAATTTAATATTTTCATAATCTATAACATGTTTGAGAATGGTTTGTTTCGCCTCTAAGAAACGAGCCAACCAATAGTCAGGATCCCATTCATTATTTTTTGGGGAAACCACTGCATATATCTGACCTATGAAAGGAAATAGGTTGAGTTAACAATGCATTTATTAAAAAAGGTCTTGCATGTAACATAAATAAAATTTATTTAAATGTAAAGGCTTGTAGTGATTTAGGTACTACAATTTTACTTTTTTGTACATGCTTGTATGAGATCCGATATGTGATCATAGTTTGTAGAAATACATTCTTGATCATCTTGCATTGGGTCTATTTCATTATCCCCCTTCAAATCGGTGCCAAGTGTCACTCAATCCCATGTATCAATTGTATCTGTATACTCACAATCATCCCATTCATTGATGCGACAAGAACTACAAAATAAATCCTTCAATCTTGTCCAAATTTGTAGGGCCGAGTTGTCTAAGCTTCTAATTGAATGAAATTGTCGAGTTCCATGCACTGTGCTCACCCGATGCGTGTTGGATTGGTCCACATTTTTCACCTCCCAAAATATTCTCAGCACTAGGTTTTTCCTTGTTCCTTGTTCTCCCATCACAGATGCACACCATTTCACTATAGATGCAGCATCTTGAAGGAAATTACCTGTAAACTTCATCTCTTCCTTTCTAACTACAGTTTTTATGCATGCACCAGCGCCATCGTGCTCTCCTTTGCCATGACCAGTTTCAAAGTAGTTCCATATATGTGGCACCTTGTATTTTATGTGCAACAAACACAACCATTGAAATACATGTGCATTCTTGAATTGTCCAACACAACCATATGACCAAATCAAATGACGACAGAATGGTATATCGATAGCTATCACATGATCATAAAACAATTTAAAGCAATGTTGCACGTAATGGATGTCATGGGTTTAGTCATCACTTATGTATAAGTGAATTTATTTCAATATCACATGTTTCTCTTCATTGTTATCTGGCCCATGTCGATAAGTGATATGGACCATTATGCTCACCTGCTCTGAGTGATAGTACTGACTTTGTATTTCATTTTGTGGTTGTAGGGTGTAATTTTCTGCAAAGTCAACCACTAATAGTATTGTTCCGAGAAGGAAGGTGTCTCGAAATATTATGAATTGCTCATCTTTCCACCGTGCCATATCGACATGTTGAATGTACTATTGGATCTTTCCACAGAACTATGAAATAAATTCACATACTTGCACCTAGTGGGAAACAAAATAAACAATGTTATAAAACAACATAAAGATATTTACATGAATATTAATTTATGTCAATAAACAATGTTATAAAAAAACATAAACAATATAGTCATTTAAATGAGTATTATTCATGTACATTATCACCTGTGAAGTCACCAATTTATTATTCTTGCTTTCTTTCCCATCATGGAGCTGATATGTCTCATACTGATAGTTCTGCTTCTCAACAATTGTATTCCCGAATGGTTGATATTCACTCTCATGGATGCAATCATACCATAATGATATCCCACCACATTTGTTGCAAGAACCCTCTACACATTGTTTTAATTAATATGTCTTCCCATCTTTCCTCAGACACATTATGCTATGGATGAAATATCTAGATGACATTGGTGGTATTATACTTGAGCATTCCTGCACATGGCTAGGAAGCAAAAAATGACGTATATGTGCAAATATATGATAATATATATCAAACTCTATGTGGTACCTACAACAACAAGTGTTCTACATGGTATTGATTATAATATACCAAGGCTTGCATTTTTCAAAAGATATTTTTCCGAGCCTTAGCTCTACATGGTCAATTATAAACATCTCAAACAATTGAGTTTGTGTCATCTCAAGATAATGTTTAACACGCAGTTCATTATTTATACAACCCCTACAGCATTTTAACACATCATTTGTGTTATAAGAAGGCCTAGTGTTATCGTGCCAAAATGTGTGCACTAGTCCCTTCACTGATTTGACTAACTTCATGTCTTTATAGGGAAACCTACCGCTAAACGCCCATAATGTTTCCATTTGTCCCTCTACATCAAGGTTGTCTCTTCTTACTGAATATTTTTTAAGTGTCTTTGGAAAGGAACAAATTGTTATGTGCATTTAATTAAATGACATTGTCTTGTGGATCTACTTACAATTGATTCAGCCAAGAGACGATGAGCCACATTACAATCATATGAACGAGTTTTTTTACCAATTGATGTGAATGCAACAAAGAGAGATTTAACAATGTGATTACTTGATTCAATATTCTTCAATGTTCTTATGCCAAAATTTCTTCTAACAGTTTCCATACTCGTAGATTTAATCAAAACTAAAAACAATTGACATTTACCGGCTTCAGATTTTTTATCAAAATATTGTTTCATTACTTAAGAACAATGATAATGGATAGCGTGTTTAGGCTCCTTACCTTCCACGGAAGTCAATTCAATCTCATCCACTTGTATGCATTTTGGAGTTCTCTTTTGTGTTGATGCGATATTTTTTGTTGTTTAAAATGTTGGAGCGACGTTTACATCCACTACAGGCTGAAAAATTCGATTAGGATATTGAACCACCTCACATGGTTGTTGCAGAGCCACATTTTGATTGTCAAGAACATAATGATTGAACTCTTCACAAAATTGTCTGCCTAATAATACACCAATATTTTCATCTTCCCCATAACCAAATTCCATTAACGTTGCATTATCCTCCTCAACCTCTACATTAGGTATATGTCCTTTTCTCCATGATGTTGAGGCGTAAGTATTTTATGCAAAGTGTAGTGTTCCATCCATTGAACTCGATACTGAAATGTGGGTCACAGGAGAATGAATGGTATTGTCCACTATCAATTTCCTCTGCTTTGACTCTTCCTCTGGGGTATCCAACATTGTATTTTCTATTGAATTGTTTTACTTCACCTGTTGAGCGGGAATGGGAAGTATTTGCTCATAGATTGAATGCAAATGATTTCTTGATTCTTCCCTCTTCTTTTCATTTTTTTAGCTTCTTCCGATGTAAGCACCTTCCTCGTTGATTTCCGACCTCTATTACGTACACTCCCCATTGAAATCCACCCAAACTTGTAAAATACCTATGGATTTGTGTAATAAATGATGAAATGACATGTTGAACAGTTCTTTGTGCATGGGTTTAGAGTAATTCTATCTTTTTCTATAATAAACTGGAACATGGCCCACAACCCAACATTTTTTATAAAACAATTATCGCATATGTGATATAACACATGTTTGTTTTAACGCGTACACATTATATCGCAGATGCGTTATGGTTACAATGGTTCACCCCTAATAGTCGCTATGTAAAACATGATTATCATATCACATATTCGCTATAGCGCATATCCGATATATCGCATATGCGATGTAGTGCATATGACATAGGATAAATTAACATTACATTGATTAAGATAAAAGAGGGGGGGTAGTCAAAGGAGGGAGAGAAAGGTGTAGAGGGAATCATGGGAGGGACGGAGGGATAGAGATGAAGGATTGTGTGTGTGAGAGATATATATAGAGAGAGAGGGTAAGATAGAGAGAGATGGAGAGAGGGTGTGTGGATTTTTTGGAGAGAAACAAAGGGGGAAGGTTGGATATAGAGGGAGAGGGGGTGTGGTGTTCTGTCGAGGCCTGGAAATTCGTAGGCAAAAACAGAAATGGATTCTCCCTAGTCAACGTTCCCAACTAGCTTGTGGCTGTTTGGTATAGGGAATCCATCCGGTTTGCGGTTCGGCTACCATAGGTCAAGTAACAAAAATAAAAGGTTTTACCGATTGCGGCCCGGCCCACCATGTATATTTTTGTATTTTTTGACCTTAAGTATGATATGCAAGTGCCTATCTAAGATGCAGGTTGATTGAGAATGCAAGGAGTATTCACAATGTGATGTGCAGGTTCTTACCTCTTGTCTTAGACTCTCATGCATATAAATCACACACACATCAAGAAATTAAATCTAACTACCTAACCTATCCCTAGGGAGCAAGATTGTCACTTATTAATGAGTAATGTATTTTGTGCATGCATTATGAAAAATCACAGATAGCTGATTCTTCTTTCAAAACACATGAACATTTAAAGACATTTAAACAACCAGATAGCCAATTGCTTATGAACAACATTCATTACTCATAGTGGAAATTTTCATAAAATAAACCAGAGACCATTCATACAAGAAATTAGGTTCAAAGAGTTAGAATTATCTCACAGTTAATGGACAAAAAGCTGAAAATGAAATAGTTCCTCTTCAACAAATCCATAGCATAACATTTGAACATTCCACCAAGCTTTCTCCAACAGGAAAACTGTAATTATCTATTGCAAAAGGAAATAGTTCTTCTTACAATACGTCTTCCACAATCTTACTGGGAAAAAGTCCCTCCTCTTCTCTAGATTCCCTATAATTATACAAAAGAACAAAACTATTGGGCTGCCCATGAAATGACTCTTGGGCTCCCCCAACTTTTCGCCTCCCAAACTTTCTTTCATTAAGTGTTTATAAAATTTACAATATATTACAATAAAATGAGTAAAATGCTCATGAGGAGGGTCCCGCTTGACTATTCAAAAATTTCTTCCATGCTAAAGCCTCTGAGGCGATGCTTTCAAATTCAAAAGGTTCTAGGAAACAAATATTTATTTCGAATTTAGCAGCCTGATTTCTTATGACTTATATTCTAGCTGCGCTCAGGCGAAGTTGGTCTTCTAATAGCTGCACACTAACCACGGAATGATCTAATCCATTCCTCAGGGTCTTCTCATCTAAGGATTTAATGTGTTGTATCTGTTGTTCATCTTCCTGATATCTTCTTTGCAAAATCTCCAAAAACAGGCCGTGGTTTGGAAAAGTATCCATTTTCTATTCATCCTCAACCTGGCAGCGATTATAAGTGATCAAGAGTCTCCTGAATAATTCTGCAGAAGCCCCCTTTGTCTTCCTGACATCCTTTTTGAATTCCTCAACTGTGTTTATGGAAAACTCCAATAAATCATAGTCTTGCCTTAGGGCTTGTTGATATTTTAAGGGTAACTCTGTAGGAATTTCTTCATTCGCTTCCAATATCGCCATCCTTCCTGTCAGGACTTCTAGGATGTCCTACAATCTGTCAAAAAAATATGAAGAGGTTTCCAAAATCTCTTCCAGCCGATTGTCCACCTGCAATACCTTGCACCATTCTTCCTCTATGGCCACCTGCAGCTGGTGCATCTTGCTTCTCTGTGCCAAAACGTGCTCTTTGAAAGGTTGGAGATTGACCTACTATTCCTTGGCCTCTTCCAGAGCTGCTGTCAATGAGGTAATCTGCTCTTTAAGTTCTGCCTTCTGCTCCTGATACTTCCTCTCATATTCCTCCAAGGTAGCCTTCTGCAGCTCCAACTCCCCTATCCTGCCTAGCAAATGATCCTTTTTTTCCCTTCGTGGTGATTTTCTTCTTAAACCTTCTTCCTAAGGCTGTTATATTTTGTGCATTGCAGAAAATGGATTCCTCTCTGTCCCAGTGGCTGGTGTATTCAAAATGTACATTTGCCTCTTTGCAGTGCTCTGCCACCTTATTATGGGAATCATTCCTGTGGAAACGTATTTCCCCAAAATGGAATTTACCCAACTCTTCCACGAATTCGTCAGCTTTCTTCACCCTAGTAAACTTGTAGCTTCCCAATATGAATGGCAAAGGAGGGTACGCAGCTTTCTTATGTTCAAACAGAAAACTCCCTATGCCATCTAAAAAGACTTGTCTAACTGCCTCTTTGTGGACTACGTAGTCAGTGGCATACTTAGGCAGTAGTGAGGGTGCTCTGGAGCATCCAAACATTCTGAAATATAATCCATCCTTATTTAAGTAATAGTTTGCATATTCCTCAATCACCTGGAATGTTTCCTCTGACATACAGTTGCACTCCTTTAAGAAGATCAATGTATATAGTGGCATAATGAAGTGTTCACACACTTCCCTGTAGTGACTGTGGTATTTGTGGGCCCATAGTGGCTTGAATGCTGAGTAGACTGGTGTTCTTTCCTGATCCCAGATGCACCTCAGATTGGGGAAGGGTTGGTTGCATAGTATGCAATCAATCAATATAGAGCTCATGTAGAACTCTGATCTCTTCTGGGACACCCCTCCTAATGCTAATGCAATGTAGGATGAAAGGCTGTTGGACACAATGTTTTCCCAGTTGAACATTGTCCCCTATGTTGCAACATAGAAATGATAGGCACCCACTACAATTTGAATCTTTTACCATGGGCCCTCCCAAAAATCCTGTTCAACATCAGGGAAATGAACATGTAAGGGGTTCTTATATTTGTAGTGTTATATTCCTTGGTCGGTCTAGTTCTAAATTTCTTTCCAGGCATGAGCATCCTCTTCAGTGTCTCAACTAGGTCCATCTTAATGGCATTCATCGAGTCTTTAGTCAGGTACACCTGTGCTTCTGGTAAGTGGTAGGCCAGTGCTACATACCCAGGGATATAAGCAGCATAGCCCTGTTTCTCCACATTTGCTAAAATCATCGTGGTTACATCTGCCCTGGGAAGAATCCACCCAATGACCTCTGAGCAGGGAAAAATCTCAGGTTTGGTAGCAATTTTCATTAATGTAGACCTCTCTATATTGGCATACATGGTTTCTTCTTCAAAACCTATGTCGGGTACTTCTTGGCGTGTAATTAATCTATAAATTCCCCCCCATTGGTATTTGGGTTCCACACCAACTATGCATTTGGTGTCCTCATAGGTGTATTCGACTCTGGTAATGATTTCAACTTCGGGTTGCTCTTCCACTACGGGAGCCTTCTTCTTCTGACGTATAGACATCTTGGATTCTGAGGAATTTCCCTTTCATATACAAAAACTTCTTTTAGGTTCTCTTGGATCGTTTTCGGATAACATTCAAAATGGAGACAACTGTATAATCATTTTACCTCATCTATGCTAAACATGAGTGCAGCTATGAGGAATAAACAACAATGCTCAAAAAACCAAGTGTTCCCGCTTAAAACTAAAACCAGCTTACGGCCAACAATTGCAGAATTAACCTAGAAAAGCATGGCCTTTCTAAAACGATGACAATCCTCTTCCTAATGCTGAATAGAAAATGGTTTCAAAAACCCCCTCTCGGCACTGTGGATTACAACGTGACGCGGTGCCTAATCTCAAGTGAGGATGCTGCAAGAGGTAGCACACTGGAAGATAAGGGAAAGCTAGCTTGCTGTAAAAATGCTCACTTCACGGTCTGAATAGGTAATGCACTCGGAACCTAAAAATGGGTCGGGGTTCATCCTCGAGCTTGAACAGTCTCATCCTAAGAAGGAAGTAAAAACAACATCACGGTCCTTGTCAAAACCCCAAATTTTCCGAATTTTTTATTTTATTTTAAATACAGCTAAATATCGTAAATGCAGTCAACTAATTGTTTAATTAGTTATATGTTACTGATTTCATTATTTGAATTATCTATTTGATTATGTGTATCTTTAAAGAAAAGTTCTTTTTCAGTTTACTGACTTGTTTTCTCTTTGCGACCACAAGGTGGAACTGTCATGAAAATTCTGGGCTTACTTAGCTTTCGAGCTAACGCAGAAGTTTTCCTTCTCTTACAGACTTACAGGTAAGAAGTTTGGGTGCTGCTTATCAAAATTCTAAAGCATTCATTTATGAGCTTGTTGCACAAAATAACTCAGTAATGAATATAAATGCTAACAATTTCCAAAGCTTATCTAGGTAAAATCGTTAAACTGTCTTCCTTTTTAAGATGCTAAGGAATGAGATTCAATTCTGTTAGTAAAGGCTATAGCTACCTTCTTCCTAGTAGATGTAAATTTATAGTACTTGATATTTACTGAACTATTAGATGTCTATCATAGTCGTCAAGTGTAAAACGCCTTAAATATTTCTTTACCAGCAAAGTAAGAATGGCAGAGTTATAAAGTCAATAGTTTAATTTAAAATTATGCGTAGTCACTATTTACGCCATGATTGACTTGGCTACTGCTTGATATGAACATAGTGTATATTGATAAAATTTTATGTACCAACATCCTATTTCCATTAATTTGAAGATAAAAAGGGGTTATAACCTTATTGCATACTACAATCATTTAAATTACACTGGTGTTGGAGGGTTAATTTCCTCTATACTGTAATTACTTGGAAAGTAACATTCAGTTATGGCTAGTATATATATATCATTAAAATTTAAAGTTTAATCCATTAATCATGTGAGACTTATCCTACTCAAAAGTAAAACAACCTTGCTAGTTCAAAAATAAATCATTCAAAAGTAAAGAGACTAACACTAGTAAGAAAGATATTTACCATTGTATTTAAGTTCTATAAATTTTTACTATGATGTCTCCTTTATCTCCTTTACATGCATAATATACTAGATTAAGTAAGGATTCTACCTTTTCTTAAGTTAAAATTACTTGATTGCATGAGTACTTGTTTGTGAGTAAAGTCCTCACCAAGAGAAATAAACGTTATTAATTTCTTTTTATAACATATTTACAAGACTCTAATATTGCCATGGTTATAATTGTTTGATGAAGGAATGTTTGCATAGCATAGAGAAAAGGGTTATGCAAAGGGCCACTCCATGATGTAAAATGTTAGACTCGACTTATTTTTTATGAACACCATACTTTATAAGAAAAAGGGTCGTAATATTCCCCACGACCTCGATGATTGCAATGAAAAAATGTTTATAATAATACGATCTTGTGTTTTTCCATGCCGCGTATGTAATAGGATGACATTGGAACAAGGGTTAGTGTGGAACCTTTGAATAACAATGAGTGGGAATAATAATACTCATGGAAGAAGTTCTCTGAGACTATACACTTGAAGCCACAGCTTGCAAAATATTTACCTGGGTAACGTGGCATCGTTGTGGTCATGTGCTGCATGGATAAAAAGGACTCTCCCTCGAACCCTAATCTTATTATCCCTTCTGTGGTTTTCAGCCTCCTGCCGCTCTACAATAGTGATGGTGCTTCCTCGTCGCACTGCTACTCTGCAATGGTATTCTCCCAGCTCGTTTCTTTGTCTTCTGTTCATCGAGAGCTCACTTTGAATGCTCGTAGAGAAGAGTTGTAAACCTTTGATTCTGTTGGCACGGAGTTGGGTTAGTTTTCTCCAGTTTTATCCTTCACTACTCGCTCAGTTTAGAGTCTAGCAGTCTATAAGGCCCCAATTCTTCTTTGGTTCAATAGTGGGAGACGTGGCCTCGTGACTTGAAGTTTTGTTGGTTTAAGGGTTTCGCAGCAATTAGGTTTTTTTGTTAAGAATCATTGTGGCATAAGCATTTATGCTCGCTTAGCCATGGCTCTCACTCTCTGTCACGGTTGGTTGATACTGTTAATGATCCCTTCCTTGTAGCTGATGAAGAATTGGATTCTCCTTGCGTTGGTGGTAACGCTTCTTCTCATGAGAGACTACGTTTCCGTAAAGCCTTGAGGTAAGGAAACCATTTACATTTTTGTGTATCTCTGCGTATCATTTTATTTATACATTTGTTTATTTTTCCTTTTGAATATGATATTAACATCATCATTCCGCTCTGTTCCTAGGTCAATCCATCCTCCTGCATTATTGGTTCAAGGCTGAGGCGCTTGCTTGCTAGTTCACGGTAAGCCTGGTTTAACCATGGCAAATCCTCCTTGTTTGGTCACTTTGGGACATCTGTGGGTTGGTCATCATGACCTGCAACCCTTGCAGTTTCGGTTTACCCTGTTACTTGGTATGTTATTTTTAGTAGATAAAGAGACCCTGGTGTTATGCGGGGTACTCCGGCTCCGGCCGTGACTATAATTTCTAGTTTTGTTTAGTTACTGTATAAAATGTATAATGAAAGGAAGGTTGTTTATGCCATACTCTTGATTACTTGTAGAAGCCGAGGGCTTTGGAAAGTCTTTATACTCTTTGTTTATATCTTTTCTATACATTTTGACATTCATAGGGTTTTACCCTAACTCAGCCATATAATAAAAAAAATGTTTACAATTTCTTAAAAATTATCTTTATTTAATGTATTTCTATAAATTATGGGGTTATTACTTATGTTATATAAATTTTGGTTAAGCTCGGTAAATCGAGCATACTATCACTGTGTTGGTTCTTTTTTGCGCGTTAATGTACTTGATTTTTACCCCATAATATTTTTAAATTTAGTTGTTAGGGTTTCTGTACATTATTTTTATATTAATTTACTTTATTTAAAAGAATTGTAAATGTTGTTATATAACTGTTACCCTTCAAAATATAATGACTTTATGTTTTACTGAGGTACTTCTGTATCTGTTAGATACAGCTTTTGAGTACAGAAATTATATCTTGTTTACTATTTACTATAATATGATAAGAACATTACTTATTTACATATTAATATTGTTCTTAAAATTATATATTTATTATCTTGTTCTTTGTTTATTTATAATCATAGAGTAAGACAGTATTTTACTACTGTGTTCTTATACTTACTGCACTGAATAAATTATATAGGTACGTTGTGTATTCTATATTATCTGTTTATGTTATAATGCTAATATTTATAAAATAAAAGAATAAGAACTAACTATGTTATGCATTTGTTGACATCTTAAAAAGAATAGGTTAGTAGTGGTATACTTTTGTTTAAGCTTAACTAGATAAAACAGAATGAATGAATAGTAGAATAACTTATATTACTATTCATAAGTAAATTTTGATACCAACTAGATCATCTGTAGAAATAAATCAAGAATTCTAGCTGTTCTTTCTTTCAATTTGATTATTATACATGCAGCAGTTAATTAACCTAAACTGGGAAGAAGTAAACTGTAAAGTTGTAAAGCATTTTTATTTAACTTAACCCTACTCTATTTTATCTAATATACTCTTTTCTTAAACTCAAATAAGCAATAAGATTACTAAAAGTAGCTACTGTATCAAAACTATTTTATCTACCCATACATACTACTATCAGTAAATAATATAGTTTCTTTCTTTGTTTCTAATAAATTGACTGTCTCAGTCCAGGTTTAACACTACTCCTGGTGCAAAAGATATTTCTTCCGATAACAAAATAAAAGAAATATTCTATAATTCCACTAACATTTTATTCTACATTTTCATCATACTATCTTTATTTATAATTTCACCACCTGTGCCGGAGTATGGTTTGGATCACTCCAGATGAGGAAAAACACAGGTAGAGTTTTATTTCTCATCAAACTAATTTTATTACTAAACAATCTAAGAAAAACTTCATTACTAAACCATCTAAATCTTTACATCATAAGCTACAATGCATCATTCAATCACACACAGATAATAAACAAAAATTAATAAATAACAGAACCTGTTCTTTGATCTTGGACGACAACAGCAATGGGAGGCCATTCCTCCCTACCAACTCCTGGAGAGCGCTCAAACAGGAACTCCTCAGGACCCCCGAGCTTGCTCTGGTCTCCCTAGCTAGAACTGGGTGCAGCAATAATTAAGTACCAGTCTACAGAATCAATGCCAAAACCTGAACTTTTTAATAAATTCTCTCAGCTAGCAAGCTGTATCAGACCAAGTTACTGCAGATTATCTCTCAAAACACTTTCCTTACAATTTTCCCTTTTTCCCCAATGAATTCCTTGAAGAGCATTCCACCTGAATGATTCTTCTCCTGGAAAATATCTGAGCAGCCTCAGCTCTCTACATTGGGTACTTTTAAAATATTGCCTAGGTCTTTTTGGGTTAGTTTTCATTTATTGAGCCACCTGCTCTGATCACACTTTCTTGGGGGATCATGACCCCAAATGTAGGGAAGTTTCCACCTGCAACATATGAAGTGTTTGAGGATGTTGCCACTTGTCTTTTTCTCTCCACCTAGTTCCGTCCACCAGTTTGACCAGTGACACTCTTATTAATAGCTCTCCCAAGCTATTGTCTCCACTTTTTATTTATTAAAAATAAAATATTCAGAATTACATTCCACTTCTTTTGACTCTGCTAAGTCATCAGTTCCTACTTAGCATTAAATTTAACATAATGTCTTAGGAAATCTAATTAAAATAATTAACATTATTTTACAAAATTGGGGTATGTGATAGTCCTGGTTCATGAAGATGAGAAATGCGGAACCAGACCCATGACATCTTGGCTGAAAACCATGAAATGCCCTCCCCAGACGGCCAAACACAGACTAGGGGAAAGTGGTGCAGACAGCCTAACGACCGTCTGTAATGGTTTCCCCAGTAGTCGAGTGCGGTCTGCAAAAAACCAACGACCGTGAAAGTCATCATTGCAAAACTAAGAAACCCCCCACTGGGTAGCCATACTACTTAACTCGAAAATATATACAAGCTGGGATGGGAAAACCTAGGAAAACACTAACCGCAGAGACAACAAAAGTAGTTCGACCAATCAAACGGAACGAAAATGGGCATGAGGGCCTACCTGGCACTGTGCTGCGTGAATGGTGGAGGAAAACTGGTGAACTTCCACGGCGGAGTCACCTAGGAGCCAAGGTATCGACAGTGAAACCTTGGTCTACTCTAGCGAAAATGAAAGCACAGAGAAAAAACCAAAATAACAATAAAATAATGAAACACCCCAACCCCACTATAAATACGTCGCGTTCAACATGCAATCGGCAGGAAAAAATAGGACCATCGGGTGGCAAAAGGCTATGGGACCGGTGACCAAGTTACTATCTCCTCCATAACGGTGAATGAAGAAAATGTCAGAACAAAATAACACTCGCATCGGAGTTCGCGAGACTAGGGTTTTGGGTCAAAAGATGATTAGAGAGCCGCAATGACGAACCCGTAAAAGAAACGACTTCCGTAGACCAGCTAAACGGAGTAAGAATAAACATGTCTCAAGCGAAAACATCAATCAAGTGGATTAATCAAAAAATCAGAATCATAGTTCTTTCTAGAGCCGCAACGA
The DNA here is from genome assembly GCA_001517045.1 of Pseudotsuga menziesii. Taxonomy (NCBI): domain Eukaryota; kingdom Viridiplantae; phylum Streptophyta; class Pinopsida; order Pinales; family Pinaceae; genus Pseudotsuga; species Pseudotsuga menziesii. The sequence goes on along the minus strand of LPNX010545526.1, from coordinate 338,504 downwards.
CAAAAGTTGAAAAAAATCAAGGACCAGTGAGACAAGATGGCGCGGATCAGAAGAGGATGAAACACTCTCGAAACAACTTCGCAGAACCTTTTCCGCAACATCGGAAGGCGTATAGACAAAGGTTTCGATGGGGTTTCAAAACAAGTGCCGATAAAGGAAATACATCGGAGACCAAATACACTTGACTTCGGACTTGATGTCTGGTTCTTCTCCACAACGGCGGACGCGCAGACGACTAGACTCTCGACTCAAAAATCCAAAATACTTCTGATGACGAGGAAAAATTAATTCAAACATTAAAACATTGCCCTCATAAAAGTAATCTTTATTCAACATCAAGCAAAACCAAAACTGTGCAAAACGAATTAAAGGACGGTCCAATTTTTTTTTGAATTTTGGAAAATAGTTGCAGCTATAACAATTGGAAACTACCTGGTGAACCCTAGATTTCTGAATCAACTTCCTCCCAGTAAAATACCGTTTAATCATTAAGCTCATAAGTTGGATTTTTCTAGATGCTTATATTCCTAAGATGGCAAACACATGCATTTACATCATTGATGACAGTCCATTCTTTGGAAATGGGAACACCCAAAATATTTGAAAGTCCGGATAACTCTTTTGAGGCTTAGTGGGTGAGTTTTATTTTACCTCTGCCTTTGGGTAGTTTCTAGCTTAGACACCACAGGATCGTAACATATGGTAAACAGAACTATTCATTTGTTCCTCATTCCCATGCCACTTGCACTTTTGTGCCCTTTTTTGAACTTTTGTTCTTTTGAGTCCTCCATCTGCCTTTCTTTCTGAATTTTTTATTCATGCTCTTCTATCCATATTGTCCTTTTGTGTGAGAGATGTATTTTCAGCTCACAGATGGAGAAGAACTTTTAGCAGATTGATATTCATGTTTCTGATACTTTGCTTTGATATGTATTGCTTCTTTCAGGAGTTTTGATTCTTAACAGCCTTTAGGCTTTTGAAAACATGGCATGAGATCATTTAGATAATAGACTGTTTACCTTGCTTCCTTTCCGTGGGTCTTTTGCTATCACTCCCTAGGAAATCTTAGATGTGAAGTGGATGGAGCCTCGAAATAGTATTCCAGAACTCTAAATTCTGAGTTATTTTCAGGGGTTAAGCAGGACTTCAATGAGTGCATAGCCATTTCGGAAAACTACTTACTAGAACAAATTCTATCAAAAATAAATGCACAGTCTTATCCCAAAGATTGCAGTTAATTGAGAACCCTGATGCTTTCCATGCAACCAAAAGTTTGCCTCTTTTATTAAAAAACAAACCAAAATAACCAGAAATAAAAGCGGTAAATCAAAGTAAAACTGCATCAAATTATTTATGTACAAGGTCATAAAATCAAAAGAAAAAATAAAATTGTGCCCACCCCTAAAAATCTATCAACTTATGAGTCAAGGGGCTAGGCTAGATTGCAGACATGAGATATCTAACCGTGATCTAAATCTGCTATTTTTTAAACTGAAATTATGTCTACCGATCTACTATCACTCCCATTAGCCTATGAAAATTGAAGGAGGTCAGGCTGAGTGTCAGTCATATTGCTGGCCCCTTCTGATGCATGGTATATTAGTTCAAGCTCTATTAGGTAATTCCCCAAAACAATATTTGCATATTCATTTCCTTCTTCCAACTTAGTGATAGTGTACTTCATATAAGGTTCTCTTGAAATTTTGATCCGATTTGGGACCCCTTTATGAGGCAACCATAAATGAGACCAATCTGAAGCAAAATACCCCTTTAACCTTACGGACCAGTCTCAGTTCAGAATAAGTCCATATCCATCTGGTATGTCAGCCACCATAACATCAATAAATTGACATATCTTGTTATTTGCAGATAAACGAATGAGAACATTCTCAATTTCCTCCACTACTTTGACAGTAGTTCTGTCTACTTGAATGACTTCCAAGGAAGTAGGTTTTGGCTGCCCATTAATTTTCTTGCAAACTACGAGTGGCATAACATTCACCGATGATCCAGAGTCTACCAAACAATTATGCACCTTATGGTTCAATATTTCCAGAGTCAAAAGGAAAGGTGGGGTTCTAGCTTTCTCTTCCCCAATTGATTCGACATCTTCCTCCACAGGTTGGTTTTTAGTGGGTGTCTCTTCCTTTGGCTCTTCAGGTTTTTCAGTATTTTCTTTGTTAACCTCTACTCGTTCTTCTATAGGCTTAGCAGGCTTGTTGATTTGCTCCGTATGCTGGCTGATAATGGCAATTTCGGGTACTTCATCTTCAACATTGTTCTTTGGCTGTTTCCTGACATTCTCTTGCAACTTCTTAATTTTTGAGATTATTGTATTGTCTTTATTTACCAAATTCATGTCTTTTGTTGTTGTTGGTATATTTTTAGGTTTAAGAGTACTTTTCTCTGTTTCAAACAGCAAGACACAATCCCATAAAAACATGGTATCATTTTCTTGTTTTTCTATGGTCTTATTACCTTTTTCTTCCTCATCACCGTCCTCAGTCAATTTATAGTCCAAGAGCTGATTCATTACCAATGTCATTGAATTTAACCATTGAGGACAATTCTTTTTAGAATGGGGTTGTTCGTGAAAAGTGCAGAAATTATCCTTGCCTACCTCTATCAGATTCATTGATGCTGAACCATGTGGAGGGGTCTTGCATTGGTTGTTATCTTCCCTTTTTTTGTAATAAGGCTTATAAGCTTTCTGAGATTCTTTTTCCTTCTCCAGATCTATTATTCTGTTGGAAAGATTTTGCATCATCTTGAACATTCCCTCAAAATCATTTGATTGCCTCTCTTTAGGGTTAGACAGCAATAATGTTCTTTTCCCAGACATTTTTTCTCTAGATTGCTCGGGATAATCTTCTATACTTTCCTTTTCAGCCTCTACTCTTTCTGCTTCTTCATAAGTCTCAGCTAACGCAGGATTAACTTGAGCTTTTGCGAACATAGCCAAATTCGGACCTAAAGCTGAGGTATAATACTCAATCAGAACTTTATTAGAAGGCTTATCAGTTGCAGAGAAGTTCTTGAGGTAAGTAGAAAATCTTTGAGTGAAATTGTGTACTTTCTCATTCCTTTCCTTTTTTAAAGCGCCCAAACCTTTCATTAATGTTGCATGCATCTTTTGGGCTGCATACTTGTTTCTGAAAATCCTTTCAAAGGTATCCCAATCTGGGATGGAGTTCGCAGGAAAACCAAAATACCGCGATGCTGCTGCTCTTTTTAGGGTGTGTGGAAAAAGTCTACAAACTACATCCTCATGCTCCCCAGCCCTTAATCCTTCTACTACCAAATAAAAACTTTGTAAATGGTCATCTACTAGCATATTCTCATTTGGATCAAACTTAGGCAGCATCTTCTCAAAAGCTTGAGGTAAGTCGTGCAACAGAGGTGTTAAGTTCAAAGGTGACCTGGCTTTCCAAGTGGGTGGTGGATTTGGTGGGTTGGGCGGCTGATTTGCGTTTACGCCTGCCATGAGTCTGAGTGGAGAGTGAGGTGGTGAATGAACAGGAGTATGAATAGGTGAACAGTAAGGTGTATTTGGGCCCACTTGATTTAAAGGTTGAACCACCTCTTGTAAGGTTGTTTCTACCAGTTCTTCCAAATCTCCAACCAACACTGAGTCTTCCAGTATAGCACGGTCTCTCCTTTTATATTCTCTTCTGGGAAAGTCAGAAATAATTGGTAATCCTCCATTCTTCTTCACATATTTCCTAGTGTGTCTTCTTAGATCATTTATCACTTGGTTGTCCACAGCAAACATATGTTCCCTATTCTCTTGAGTATTTGGATCAGAACACAAATTGCTTTCAAAATTATCACTGGTGGGGTTATTTCGAGAAAACGGGTTTCCTCGACCAGCCATGAACTGGTGGCCCTCCTTCTAGCACCAAAAACTGTTGAGGCCTGGAAATTCACAGGAAACAACAGCAAGGGATTCTCCCCAGTCAATGTCCCCAAATAGCCCGTGACTGTTTTGTATAGGGAATCTGTCTGGTTTGCGGTCCGACTATCGTAGGTCAAGTAACAAAAATAAAAGGTTTTACCAGTTGCGGCCCAGTCCACCGTGTATATTTTTGAATTTTTTTGACTTTAAGTATGATATGCAAGTTCCTATATAAGATGCAGGTTGATTGAGAATGCAAGGAGTATTCACAATGTGATGCGTAGGTTCTTACCTCTCGTCTTAGACTCTCATGCATCTAAATCACACACACAGCAAGAAATTAAATCTAACTACCTAACCTATCCCTAGGGAGCATGATTGTCAACCTGGCAGCAATTATAAATGATCAAGAGTCTCCTGAAGAATTCTGCACAAGCCCCCTTTTTCTTCTTGATAGCCTTTTTGAATTCCTCGGTTGTGTTTATGGAAAAACTCTAGTAAATCATAGTCTTGCCTTAGGGCTTGTTGATATTTTAAGGGTAACTCTACGGGAATTTCTTCATTCGCTTCCAATCTTGCCATCCTTCCTGTCAGGACTTCTAGGATGTCCTGTGAACTGTCAACAAAATATGAAGAGGTTTCCAAAATTTCTTCTAGTCGATTGTCCACCTGCAAGACCTTGCACTGTTCTTCCTCTATGGCCACTGCAGCTGGTGCATCTTGCTTCTCTGTGCCAGAACGTGATCTTTGAAAGGCTGGAGACTAACCTGCTATTCCTTGGCCTCTTCCAGAGCTGCTGTCAATGAGGTAATCTACTCTTTAAGTTCTTCCTTCTGCCCCTGAGACTGCCTCTCATATTCCTCCAAGGTAGCCTTCTGCAGCTCCAACTCCCCTATCCTGCCTAGCAGCTGCTCCTTTTTAGCCCTCGGTGGTGATCGTCTTCTTAAACCTTCTTCTTAAGGTTGTTATATTTTATGCACCGTGGAAAATGGATTCCTCTCTATCCCAGTGGCTGGTGTATTCAAAATGTACATTCGTCTCTTTGTAGTGCTCTTCCACCTTATTTCGGGAATCATTCCTGTGGAAACGTATTTCCCCAAAATGGAATTTCCCCAACTCTTCCACGAATTCGTCAGCTTTCTTCACCCTAGTAAACTTGTAGCTTCCCAATCTGAATGGAAAAGGAGGGTAAGGAGCTTTCTTATGTTCAAACATAAAACTTCCTATGCCAGTTAAAAAGACTTGTCTAACTGCCTCTTTGTGGACTACATATTCGGTGGAATACTTAGGCAGTAGTGAGGGTGCTCTGGAGCATCCAAACGTCCTGAAATATAATCCATCCTCAGTTAAGTAATAATCTACATATTCCTCAATCACTTGAAATGATTCCTCTGACATACATTTGCACTCCTTTAAGAATATCAATGCATATAGTGGCATAATGAAGTCTTCACACACTTCCCTATAGTGACTGTTGCATTTGTGGGCCCACAGTGGCTTGTATGCTGAGTAGACTGGTGTTCTTTCCCGATCCCAGATGCACGCCAGATTGGGGAAGGGATGGTTGCATAGTATGCAATCAATCAGTATAGAGCTCATGTAGAACTTTGATCTCTTCTAGGACACCCCTCCTAATGCTGATGTAATGCAGGTTGAAAGGACGTTGGACACAATGTTTTCCTAGTTAAACACTGTCCCCTGTGTTGCAACATAGAAAATGATAGGCACCCACTCCAATTTGAAGCTTTTACCATGGACCCTCCAGAAAATCCTATTTAGCATTAGGGTAATGAACCTATAAGGGGTTCTTAGATTTGCAATGTCATATTCCCCAGTCGGCCTAGTTCTAAAGTTCTTGCTAGGCATGAGCATCCTCTTCAGTGTCACGACTAGGTCCATCTTAATGGCCTTTAGTCATTCTTCAGTTAGGTACACCTATGCTTCTGGTAAGTGGTAGGCCAGTGCTACATACCTAGGGCTATAAGTAGCATAGCCCTATTTATCCACATTTGCTAAAATCATGGTGGTTACATATGCCCTGGGAAGAATCCACCCATTGACCTCTGAGCAGGGAACAAGCTCAGGTCTGGTACCAATTTTCATTAATGAAGACCTCTCTATATTGGCATAGATGGTTTCTTCTTCAAAACCTATGTCAGGTACTTCTCGGCGCATAATTAATCCATAAATTCCCCCCCATTGGTATTCGGGTTCCACACCAACTATGCATTTGGTGTCCTCATAGGTGTATTCGACTCTGGTAACGATTTCGACTTCGGGTTTCTCTTCCACTATGGGAGCCTTCTTCTTCTGACGTTTAGACATCTTGGATTCTAAGGAATTTCCCTGTCATATACAAAAACGTCTTTTAGGTTCTGTTATATCATTTCCGGATAACATTCAAAATGGAGACAACTGTATAAGAATTTTACCTCATCTATGCTAAACATGAGTGCAGCTATGTGGAATAAACAACAATGCTCAAAAAACCAAGTTTTCCCACTTAAAACTAAAACCAGCTTATGACCAACAATTGCAGAATTAACCTAGAAAAGCATGGCCTTTCTAAAACGATGACAATCCTCTTCCTAATGATGAATAGAAAACGGTTTCAAAAACCCCCTCCCTCTTGGCACTATGTATTACAACGTTACGTGATGCCTAATCTCAAGTGAGGACACTGCAAGAGGTAGCGCACTGGAAGATAAGGGAAATCTAGCTTGTTGTAAAAATGCTCACTTCATGGTCTGAATAGGTAATGCACTCGGAACCTAAAAATGGGCCGGGGTTCATCCTCGAGCTTGAATAGTCTCAGCCTAAGCGGGATGTAAAAACAACATCATGGTCCTGGTTCATGAAGACAAGAAATGTAGAACCAGACCCACAACATCTTGGCTGAAAACCATGAAATGCCCTCCTTGGATGGCCAAACACAGACCAGGGGAAACTAGTGCAGACAGCATAACGACCATCTGCACCGGTTTCCCCAGTAGTCAAGTGTGGTCTACAAAAAACCAATGGCTACGAAAGTCATCATTGCAAAACTAAGAAACCCCCCACCAGGCAGCCATACTACTTAACTCAAAAATATATACAAGCCGGGATGGGAAAACCTAGGAAAACACTAACCGTGAAGACAGCAAAAGTAGTTCGACCAATCAAACAAAATGGAAAACGGGCATGAGGGCCTACCTGGCATTGTGCTACGTGATTGGTGGAGGAAAACGGGTGAAGTTCCACGGCAGAGCCACCTAGGAACGAAGGTATCGATAGGGAAAACCTTGGTCTACTCAAGCGAAAATGACAGCACGGAGAAAAAACCAAAATAACAATAAAACAATGAAACACCCCAACCCCACTATAAATACGTCATGGTCAACATGCAATCAGCAGGAAAAAATAAGATCATCGGGCGGCAAAAAGGCTATGGGACCGGCGACCAAGTTACTATCTCCTCCGCAACGACGAATGAAGAAAACGTCGAAATGCCCGCAATGGCATTGGCAGAAGAAACAAAATAGCACTCGCATCGGATTTCATGAGACTAGGGTTTTGGGTCAAAAGATGATTAGAGAGCCGCAACAGTGAACCCATAAAAGAAATGAGTTCCGCAGACTAGCTAAACGGAGTAAGAATAAACATGTCTCAAGCAAAAACATCAATCAAGCGGATAAATAAAAAAATCAGAATCATAGTTCTTTCTAGAGATGCAATGACGAAAGTTGAAAAAAACCAAGGACCGGCGAGACAAGATGGCATGGATCGGAAGAGGATGAAACACTCTCGGAACAAATTCGCAGAACCTTTTCCGCAACAGCGGAAGACGTATAGACAAAGGTTCCGATGGGGTTTCAAAACAACTGCCGATAAAGGAAATACATTGGAGACCAAATACACTTGACTTCGGATTTGATGTCCGGTTCTTCTCCGCAACGGCAGACGCACAGATGACTAGAATCCCGACTCAAAAATCCAAAATAATTCCGATGACGAGGAAAAATTAATTCAAACATTAAAACATTGCCCTCATAAAAGTAATCTTTATTCAACATCAAGCAAAACCAAAACTGTGCAAAACGAATTAAAGGAGGGTCCAAATTTTTTTTGAATTTTGGGAAATAGTTGCAGCTGCAACATGTTCCAAGACCAAGAGGTGTGTAATTTTGTTTGAGGTGGGAGTGGTGAGATAAGGAAGGAGGGGGGAGAGAGGAAGAGAGGGGAGGGGGGATAGAGGAAGAGAGGGAGGGAAAGGGGTGAGAGAAAGGGTTGAGGGATGGTTATAGATGCAGAGGGATAATGAAGGAGGTAAATATAGATGGTTAGATAGAGAGGGATGGAGAGAGAGTGTGTGAATGTGTGTGAAAGAGACAAAGGGGGAAGGTTGGTTATAGAGGGAGAGAGGGTGTGTGGATGTGTGTGAGAGAGGCAAAGGGGGTAAGGTTGGTTATAGAGGGAGAGAGGGTGTGGTTTTTCAAGACCAAGAGGCATGTAAGTTTGTTCGAGGGGGGGTGGAAAGATAAGGAAGTTTGGTTATTAAGATCCTTAGTTCATTTTAGATTGGTTAAAAAATACTATTAAATATCCCATGCATGCTTATAATCATTGGAGAGCTATCAATTGATTTGTTCTTGTGCTCAGTGATAGTTTAGCTTAGAAGGTTGGGATTGGTTCTCAGTTTAGGATCAGATTAGATGATGTTGTGGGTTGTAGCAATAGAATATTGGTGGCGAATGAATTATCTTTTTTCTTACATAGTTAGAATATTTTCATTCTAACTCAGATTGCTGATGAAGATGCCTCTTTAAAATGGAAATGGGGATGGAAGACTAACTTCACTTGATAGGTCAATTGAAAGATCAATTGAATTGTTTTGTTTTAGAACTAAAATTCAGACAAGTTTAGTTAAACTAAGATCCATATGTTTTGATCAGGACTCTAAATAAGAATGGAGGAGGTTATACATTGTAGCCATACTATCAAAAGCTTATGAATGTGGAGGATTTGGAAGATAGATGGTGATGGGAAATGATTTGGAGAATTAAAGATCCAAATATTATAAAATTCTCATGTGGCTTGCTCTCACCTCAAAAGTCTTGACTAAATATCTCTATGAAAAGAAAAATAATGAAGTTCCTGGAATATGTTATATTTGTTGGCAAGGTGGATAAGACATATCCCACATCTTCATGAAATGTCCCTTTTCTCTTCAATTTTGTAATAAGATAGAATGCTGCTTAGGAAAGAAGGATATTTGGTAGTACGAGTATGTGGAGGTAGGCCTTAAAATATGGTTTTCATGAGAATAACTAAAAAATTATAGAGCAATTACTTTCCTAACTAGCTGGAATCTTTGGAATTCTAGGAATGTTGTGTCTTTTGAGAATTGTCCCTCCCATTCTACACAGGTTTCTATTGCTATGTGCTCTTTGGATAAACATTTGAAGGAAGATTTGAATATTAAGATCAATGGATATAAAACACATGTGTTTTATAACACATATCCATTATAACGCATGTACGTTATAACACATGTGGTTTATATGGAAGATGTGTTATAACACATATGTGTTTTGTATTGCATATGCGTTATAACACATATGTGCTTCGTAAAATTTAAAATTCTGGTAGGGATAAGGCTTGGCGTCATGTTCAGAAATAGCTTCAGACTACTGAACCTATTGGCTAGGACAAATAAACCAGGGCTATTGCCTATATTTCAGAACTCTATGAATATGCTCATTTTCGATGGCATTTTTTTCTATGACAAACACAGTATTTTTTTATGAAAATATAGAATATTGTAGAATACGATCTTACAATTCTGAATATGTAATTTTTTCCTACAGATGTATGTTTTGTTTATTTATTATTATTTTTCTAAACGACACACGTCAATTTTTGAAAATAGATACATCCATTGTTTTTTATATAACTTTTGATTACCTTCACCATTTCGAAAGAAAACAATATGGTGCACTAGAGGAGAGCGAGATCTACAATATTATAGATAGAAATCAATAATTTCATTAAGTTTATCACTAAAGTGTTGCACCTGCACATAACATTTTCATACTTCAATAATTAATAACTAAAATAATAATTCATGAATTCTTTTGAAAAAATAGTGTTGCACTAGTACCATATGTTTTTTATATGTTTGCAAGAGTTTATCCAAAAATGACATCATTCACCTCATATTATGTGCTGAAATTTTGAAAACCCAATTTAAGGGAAACTATTTTTATAATAATTTTCACATATTTTATATAGATAAAAGTTATATATTATGAAAGCTTATTCAATTACCTAACTTTTGTCTTTTTACTTCATCTTCAAATTGGTTAGGGAAGTACCTCTAATTTTCACCTAAAGTCATAGGTTCCATGTTTTTTCAGTTTTATGTGGCATTTAAAGTGCTTTTAAAGGATTCTGTGATTGTGCATTAGCCCTGAAGTCACACCCGAAGTACATATGGGAACTATAGGAACCATATTTATGTATTAATGAAAGGAAGAGGAAACCGTTCCACAAAACAATCCATCAATGGAGATTCGACATACATTAACAAAACCATAAAGACAACATAGTACATACATTAATTGTGTTGTAACATTGTGAGTTAGATTACATGTAAATTATTATTATTACCACTCATAATTATTGTACAAAATAATTATATTATCACAGATCAAACATTCTCATTGCACCATGAACACCAGATATTTTTACGTGGAAACCCAAAATGGGATAAAACCATGGAAGTGCTTGGTTATTTATAGATATTGTTACACCAAGCACTTCAGATAGATTTTCACACTTATCCTATAAACCTATTTCTCTTATTCTCTTAATACATCACATATACACACTGACATCCTGTAGATTGGTCTCTTTCAGTTACTAAAGAAGATCATCACCATACTAGAAACAACAATACAATAGTGTTCCCACTTAGTATCTTCAAAACCATCATCAATTATTCATCATCCTGTTCTACCCAACTCGTTATATTAAACCTATGAACCTCGCAGTCTACAAAACACTAACCAACTTTCAACCAATTTCTCAGTTGGTGTCATTAACCACTATCTTTCCCTTCTTTTCTTCCATTATGTCATGGTCCTTCTTTTGTGGGTGAGCTCCCTTTGACCACTTCATCATGTGGCCCCATTAACACCAAAAATTTATCCAAACTTTGTTCAAAACAGGGCGCCCGCAAGAAGCTACTACCCAATTATGATGCAATGGGAGCGCGCGAGCAGAAAAAACAACAAACACACACACACCCTTGGATGTGTGCACATGCTCCTATTTTGATAGCGGCGAACCTCCACTCTAGATTTCCAGAGTGGAAAATAGGAGCATAGATGCACCCCTAATGACATGCATGTGTGTTTGTGCGTGCACGCGTATGTGGAGGTACATGCATCCTTGTGTTTAAAAAAAATGGTGCACAGTTTTGTTTATTCACCACTGACCTGCGAGCGAGCAAGACACTGAAAACGACACCCAAGGAGGCCAAAATGACACCCACAAAGCCCAAAGGAAGTTTCCAAGAATCCTAAAATGGCACCCATGACGTTGGAGTAAGGTAGATGGAGCAGTATTTGCAATTTTTTTGTTTATTTTAATGTTTCTTATTGTTTTTCAAATAAAATTAAAAATTAAAAAAATTTGCAAATGAATTGAAATGGAATATTTAATTTGATATTGTAGATACAAATTACCTAAACATAATGAAATATACCAATGAACCAAGAAAGGGGTGAAACAAACCAATCAGAGGACCCAATAAACCCCAAATTAAACGAAGAAAACCCCGAAGATGAATTACATGGGAATTTAAACCAATTAAGAATAGTGAGTCATGAACTGAAGAACACCAAGGAACCCTCTCGGGTTTCCCTCGCCCCATCACTGCAAAACATAATAGAGTCAATCAACATTTCCCACAGTGAGATAACCAATTTGAGCCAATATAGGGCTTGAATGAGAGAACATTATGGCACTGGTATATCCAAAGAGGATATAAAAAACCTGAATATCACAAAAGCCCAACTGTGGAGCAAATTTACAGATCCAAGAACAGGACAGCCTCTAGATGTGAGGAAGAGGGGAGTTTTCTTGGACTGGTGTAATTACCAGCCATGGAGAGAAAAATGGAGGAAGAGATGGTTCATGATTTTTGACAAGCCTCCATGCAACAATGTCGAGGTCCCATAGTATTTTCTTAGGAAACTGTGGGTTGATTTTGTGTTAGGGTTCCATGTGAACTACTTTGACATCACTGAGTTCTGGGGAATTGGTTTTGGCTCAGGCCAATATCAACCTCACGCCCACCGGAACCCACTCAGAGGACCTCCTGCACTTAGGTGAGAGCCAAACCCACTTCCTCAATCCCCTGGGTTAGGTAGCAGGCTATATGAGATTCATGATTTTGTTAGATGTGCCACATGAAACCTTATCAGGCATACCACATTTGTGGTTATGTCCTTACAGAGCAAGCAGGACCACCCCGAGAGACACACTTCTGCACGGTCTACTAGTGGTGGGCAAGGGAGAGCAGCTACAGGTGGTATAAAGGATGATCCATTGAGCTCGACGGGACTAGTGCCACATCGTTGTTCTCATTGTGGGAATCCATGCCATGTTCCCATGTAGGAGCATGCCATAGAGAGCTACCTACACCAAGTTAGTTATTGTTTTATTTAATGTTCAAGTATTGATTATACATTATGCAATCTCATAATTTCTAATAAATTTAACTTAGAATCAGATACTGATGACTTGATTTTTTTTAATGTACAGCTATTCAGTGTTGAGTCTCCAAGACCCAGGTGGGAGGACGTTGCTTCCTTCAACCTAGATGGATCCATGGCAGTTGCAGAGGACATCATGTCACCATACACACAGGTATTTTGCTTTCAATACTTAAATTTAATGTTAGTAGTTAATCTTGTCGTCGAATGTAGTTAATATTTAGTAATTGAATCTAAATATTTTTGTGTTTGCACAGGTTTTCGCAGGAGTGAGTGACCAAGGATCCCCGTTGGCGATCAACAGATCCCCTCATGAGCAGGTATCGTGTAATAAAGTATAAATTTAATTTCAGTTTTGATGGATTAGATTTGTATAGTTATATTTTTTATGCACTAATATATGAGGCCATGAATATGTATGCAGGTCCGAGTACATAGGCATGTCAGTGTCACTATCTCTCCATTGACTAACTTTTTCCCACCATATATGCTAGGTGTAGCCCCTGGCATACATGTCCCTTTCCCTACTACTGTATATGATTGGAAATTTGTATATATTAATATATCATTTTGCACTTCTTTATATTACTTTGTCTTTTATTACAGATTTGCATACATTATGTCAAATGCAGTAGTAGTTTACAGTTTATGTGCTTGCAATGCTTATTGTTGATGAAGCAATAAAGTATGTATGTTCACAATAAAATGCATAAAAAATTTAACACTATAGGTTAGTTAACAAAAAAATATACAACTGCATAAACATGTACAATAACAATGATAATTTTAAATACCAAATACCAAATAACATTTTGGGACAGTCATACTTAGCTGAGATTTATCATTGGTTTGGTAGTCTTATTCATTGTCCAAATTGCAATAGAAAGCACTTGTTTGCCTTTGGTATTTACATAGTAATTATTGTCTCATTTTGCAAGCTAGAAATTGATATTGGAATGATCTTCTCTTACCATTTGATTGACTAGAAATTTCATAGTATTGATGAGCAGAGAATCATATTGAACATGAATGTTGTTGGCTTGCATTTGTTACATCTACTTGGCAACCATTGATTTCGATAAATTTGGCAATTCATATCATTTGAAGATGAAGTTGACATTGCTTACTCTCATTGAATACATACATATTTGTTATGATATTATTGAGCACTTGCAATTTTAACGATCTATTGTACTTGTTGAAATTTTAACGATTTAAGGGTTAGCCTTGCATAACCTAGGGTTTAGAATCAATGAGGAAACCCTAACCCTAACTGAAGTTTAAAGGTTAGCATGCATAACCTAGGCTTTATAATCAATGAGGAAACCCTAACCCAAATGGTGTTTTGGGGGTAGAATGCATAACCTAGGGTTTAGAATCAATGATGAAACCCTAAACCTAGGAGGGAAACCCTAACACCAACCCTACCTAACCATCTCTTGTGGCCTCTTATAAAGTGCATTTTTGTTTGTATATGAGGATGCCTAGGATGTAGTCATATGTCACATATTCTTTATAGACTAATCAAATGAAATAATTCAAAGCTTAAGCATGGATTACTTCACATAAGTTAGGGTTAGAGCTTCATGAGCACTCCTTTTATAAACCATAGTGAAATAAGTAAAACATAGCTCATCTTCCACAACTTATACATTAAAAAATCATGAGAGAAAGAGGCTCTATAATAGGCTTATGCCTAGAGTTGATAAGAATAAATTAACATGCAATAGATGAAGGAATGAAGGAAAGGAATGAATCAACCCTAGATGTAGACCATAGTTACCATGCAAGCATCATAGTGAAAAGAAGCTAAACATTTATTACATGTGTTTCGGACTTCTTGTCCATATCAATAGGCCTTCTACTCCATTTTATAACCTTTACTAACCCTAGTAATGTCTATAAAACTATACTACAACACTAACTATTAGTAAGCCATAAGACACACCTAAACCATTCTATTCTATCCTAACCCTTGCTAAAACCATTTCCCTAGACTCCTACCTTTCCCTCTCTCTAAAGCAAGGCTTATTCCTTTCATTTCCACACTACTTAGACCCCCACGGCTCTCCCTATATCTATGACTGTAATATCCATTTTGGACAGCCCTATAACACCACTAACTCATCCTAAGCTACCCTAACTTCTCCCTTAGCCATAGCCCTAACCTCCTAGCACGATGAGACCCTAATGCAAGGCTAACTTCGTCACTATTTTTTCCTTTAAATTCCTCTCCACTTGATTAATTCTTGACTGTAATATCCTATTTAGGGTATCCCTAATAGCCTTCTTACCCACCTATCCTAGCCTAAGGTCACTTCCTTGCATTCCTATCTTACCCACTCACTAACGCCTCACCTCAAATTTGTCCAAAACCCAATTTAATGTGGCACAAATACACCGTAAAGGGATTGTATCTAAACAATCATTCCCAGACATACTTAAAAAAAATTGACAGTCGTATATAAACATCCATAACTTGGAAAAATACAAGAAAATGCCTTGAATTGCTTGCAAGTCATTGTGTCTTCAAAAGCCAAGTGAATATACTTGTTATCATTCCTACTTGACTGGAAATTACATCTTGGACTGTCATAAGACATTTTACTTGAATGGAAATTTGATTTGGTTTAAGTGTCTCATTGGCTTGGAAACTTGGTACTCATACAATTGTTTATCACTGATGTTTACTTAAAAGATTGTACCTTTGTATTGACAAGCTAAAAAGTGAAATATAGGACTGTCATAATGCTAAATTCTTGGCTGGAAATACTTTTGTTTTGACTGTACCTTTCACTAATTCAAAGTGCCATTCCAACTCTTGTTTATCACTAGTACTTGCATTTGGGATTGTAAACTCATTTTGGCAAGCTGTAAATTAGTGTTTTGGACTATCATAATCATTTTGACTTGGCTGGAAATCATTCATAATTTGACAATCCTATCTTCATGAAAAGTGGACTGATTGGGGTCTAAGTCAATGTATGTCGGTTCCAAAAGAGGTTGAATTTGTACGATATGATGATAACGTCCCATAAACACCACTAACATGCTTCAACCACATGCATAATTGAAAGGAATATTACATCCAATGTAGTTCATGAAACCCTAGCTATGTTGTAGTGCAGGTATCTATCTTCTAGGTATATGGTCTACTAGTTTCTAGTAAAGTGAGTCTAACAAATATAATGATATAAATCTAATGAGTTCTGTTGCGCCCCATTTTGTTACCATTTTTTAGCTAAAAACCTTATGTATTAACGCATATTTTGTTGTCATTTTGGCGTCTTTGCATCACATAGACTACCATTTAGCTTCAAGTATGATCTTATTTTGATTTATTTAAGATTGATTCATTCTTGATTATTTTACTGTTTTAATGAGTAAATTCGATGATTAATTGAAGTAACTGCTAACAAATGCATTCATTGATTGTAGAGCATGCTTTTTGGGCGAATTTGACATGTAGACACACATTTGGCTAGATATGAGCATAGCATATCTAGCTCATCATTCAGCTCGCCAGAACAACTGCATGATGGAATTGATTGATTCTCCAGCATTTAAGCATGGAGGGACCTACAACCATTGTTTTCCACATGCCGAAGTGATATCACGAACCTCGTTCTATAATTTTTCCAGCATTGACACCACACCATTAGTTCACGCCAAAGAAGGGAAGCATGTATGCCACCTGATGCCTGATGGAAACCAACTCATGATAAGGGAGGAAAGATGACTGTGTGTTGGCATTAGAGAAATGAATTGTAATAATGGTTGACTCATCTCAAAGAGCAGTCGACCACTAAAGGGTCAACTTTATCGCTTTCTCAAAACTATATATATAATAATGCTTGTATGTGAGAGGGAGTTAAGCAGAAGTAGTTTTTAGCTCAACAAGTTTATGTAATTCAGACTATGTTTATTTTAATCGAAAGTTATATCATACTTGTCTACGATCATGTTCCATTAAAGCTTAGTAGGATGTGACTCTGTTTGCTGGGAGGGCCCCCCGCCAATCAGAGTTTTATATTTTCATATAGTCTCTTTCATTTTTATAATTAGCATAATTTTGTTCATAGTTTGTTTATGTAATTTCACTTCTGCAATTGTTTATATTGTTTCTTGTAACTTAGATTTCATTCTAGTCTTATGATGCTTGTAGTTTAGATTCCATTTTAATGTTATGATGCTTATATAGTCTTTGATTTTAAGTTGGCAACTGGTTGCATATAGATTAGATTGTAATTTATTTTGTTACATTTCCAGTTTATTAGACTAGATTTCAATTTCTTTTTAATGCATTTGCATATAGATTAGACTATAAATTCCTTTTTATACATTTTCATATAGACTATATTGTAATTCCTTTCCATATAGATTGGACTGTAAATTCCTTTTGATGCATTTGCATATAGACTAGATTGTAATTCCTTTCCATATAGATTAGACTGTAAAATTCCTTTTGATGCATTTGCATATAGACTAGATTGTAATTCCTTTCCATATAGATTAGACTGTAAAATTCCTTTTGATGCATTTGCATATAGACTAGATTGTAATTCATATAAACTTCCTTTTGATGCATTTGCATATAAACTGGATTGTAATTATTTTTGATGTATTTCTAGTTTATTATTTGATTCAATGATAATAGATTAAATTGATTTCAATATTGTAAAATTTAATCATAGTTAGTTTCAATTCTGTTACTTCTTAGTATGTTCTGAATTTATTTAATCTCTAGTTTCCTTTCAAATCTCTAGGTAATAATGCTTTCAAATTATAAATTTTATTATCTTGTAGGGTAAATAGGTTCGAGTTATGAATTGTAAATTATATGTGAATTAGTTGTTAAATAGGTTTAAATTCCTATATTTACATCCTAGTTATTACATGCATAGGTCAGTTGGCCATAATCATCCTATATTAATCAATATTTCAAAGTTTTAAGTATTTTTGTATACAGAACGTCATAGAGACAGACTGTTTATCTTGTTATACAGACTCCCATTTCAACCTGTTGTTCAGTATTTCATATAGTCTTTAGCATATTTTATATAGTTTAAGTATGTTTTCTTCAGTTCTTTGAGAAGGTTTTGACTAGGATAGTTAGACAGTAATTAGATTTCTTTTTCAGAGTATGTGATTAAATTATTTAGAGTATTTATTAAGCCTTTAAGTCTTTTTACCATATGATTATATTAGCTTGAATTAATTCTATTTCTGTAGATGTGATTTAAAGTTAATTATAATTTGGTAGATATATTGATAGGTCATAAATAGAAGTTGTTCTTTTCAGTTAGATGGTTGTTAAATAATAATTTAGATCATCATCAAGTTTTCTTATTATTTATAAGTTAGGTCTTTTCCTTTGCATTTTTTATAAGTGTCCATGATATAAAGAATCATGTTTACCATTACTTGCAACTGGACACTCCTTAGTTTACATATTTTCATAGAGGTAAAGTTAGACTTAATTCCCTTTAGTTTCTATACCTCATTTGAAAGCCACTTTGACTCTCCTCCTACCCCTGTCCTAGTCATTGTAAATGCTTATCCCCAAAACAATCCGGGAGAGTGGAATTAGTCTAAATTTCCATGTATATCCATAGCTATATATTCTAGTTGATGTAATTATGTAAATATTCCTTTGTATAGTTAGTTTTCAAATTTGTTTAAAGTAGTAGAATAGGTTTTAAGGGATAGTTTGTTATCTTGTTTTTTTATTTTCATTAAGTATGTATAAATTAGAGTAGTATAACTGGATACTACACTAGTCTAGTATTCTAGCTTAATATTCTTAACTGTTGAATTCTTAGGAGTCTTTGTTTCTTATTTCAAAATATCTTTCGATCTGTGTTTGTTAAAATATTGCCATGACACCTTAGGAATCCTTCTTCCTTCGCATATATTTTGTAGAAACTCCAAGATTACAAACCCCGGTCAATAATTAAATATTAGGTAAACTATTCAAGACAATATTTTTCCCAACATTTTTGGCATCATTGCTGGGGAGTTGTTCTATAAGGTAGAAAAATAGAATTTGCTTATGAAGTTTAGTGATAGGTTGGTGGCGGGGGAGTGGTAAGATGAGAGGTAAGAACCTGCGCATCTGTTATAACAGGTGCCTCGAAACCTAGTAGTAGCAGTAGTCTAGGTTTTCCTTTAGTCTAGTTTTTCATAAACAAAGTCTAGGTAGAAAAGCATAGATATGTTTCCTTTATGTTACACAGCAAGGGGGAGGGGGAACACTAAGATGCAAAGATGACTTCACTATGGAATTTACATAGTGTGACATCTTGACGCATCCACTTTAGTGGGTCGCCTCAAATCCTTGTTGTTCTTTTTTTTTCGCACAAGTGTGACCACTTTATGCAAAGCTTGATTTATTCCTCTTAAGTGTGTTTAGAAGTAGATGGTAAAATTTCATGTAAATTTTAAATTAAATATTACGGGGACATAAATCCCCTCACTATTTACTTAGTGGAAAGATACCAAAAGACACCTATAGGAAGTAATCTGCCTGGAAACCTAAGGAGACTCTCTTGAGAGGTCTTATCAGGGAAGTCATGGATGATACTTCGACAAGAAAATTTGAGGATCTCGTTCTTGAAAATTTTTCTAGGGATCAGTTATTGAAAACCTCTAAGCACCCAAATACAACTTCTTCTCTAGTAGGATACCCAAACTTTGTTGACCCTGTCCAAATAAAAGCACTCCTCGACAACTCTGTAATTTCACAAATTGAAACATCCAAAGTAGAGTATAATTCTCCTATAGGGTCCAATAGGAGCATGGCCAATGGGAGGAAGATCTTCCCAGAAAAAGAATACTGGGACACCTCAGTCTCACCTCAAAAAAAGCCTCCTTTCAGCAACCCAACTCACACAAAGAAAGAGAAATAAGAGTCATCAGCAAGGACCATCTTCTGTTCAAAATGTAAAGCTAAACATCTCCGACAAGAATGTCCATTCAAAATTTCCACATGCCATATTTGTACAGGACATCATCCTTTGCCTCAAGGGACCAGGGTGAACCCTGCTAGAATAGAAGCTGGTCCTCCCTCCCTGAACACTCTTCCTCCTTTACCTGATCCTTAAGAGTTACCTTGGGTTGTCATCATTTGTATATATGTAGATATGTTTTTTCTAATAAACAAGAGTCATGTCTAATTATAGGAGACTCTTCTTCTATGTTTTTAAATAAAACCAATCATCTAATAAATGGTTTTGAAAATTTAATTATAGGTGGGTATTTTCTGTAAGATATTATCTAAAAGTGCTCTAAAAACACTAGCTGTGATTCTAAAATTTGATTCTCAAACCATTTATTTTGAATGATTTTTCTTATATATGATGGTTTGATTCAGATATGTACATTCTTGATTACTTTAAGCAAGTGCTCAAAAGAATTATTTCAATCATCATGTTCTTTAAATATTTTTAATACCTAGGGATTACTAGTACATATACACTTGTTATAAAAACTTGACCCTTAAAATATTTCTGAGAACACTCTGGGATAAGTGGAATTTCTACTTTTGGTGAACACTATCTTTTATAAAGAAAACGGACTAAAAGTCCTTGGAACACCTTTGAGTTATTCTCTTTTGACATGATCTATGATTAAGGCCATAATATAATTTTTTTTTTTACTCATGTGTTTAGCAGGGCTTAGCACACTCTAGTACCAATCGACTTCCTATATTTATACAAGGCAAACCCGCAGGGGTACTGAACAGGCCTGCTGGTAGCAGGTCAATTCTAAGTAACAATATATCAATAAGGAAATTTGATAAATACAAGTAAACCCGTTGGGGTACTGAACAGGCTCGCTAATAGTAGGGATATGCTTGCACGGTACCAAGATAAACCCGTCGGGGTACTGAACAGGATTTCTGGTAGCAGGGCAATATCCGGTAAAAGATCTCTGGTTAATGCACCTCTAGGAACATGTGTTAACAATAAAATATGTTTAGGCCTATTGTTTTTTATGTCATTAAAGAATCACTGTAAGATGGATTTGGATCTGATAATATGAATTCAATCAATAACTAGGATCTATTTATCCTAGTAATGGGACCCATAGCAGTAGATTCTTACAAATTCGTTGGTAAGCTCAAATTTTTTTTAGGTGGACAGATATCTTTACAACAAGGCAAGGATGACTAGTTTTCCCTATGATTCTTCCCTTATTTCTTCATTACGTGGTAAAAATGAATTTGCATATTTGAGCACTATTTTTATATGTATATATCTGAATCCTTCCATGCATGTGTTAATTTTTCCTTTCTTTTACCTACCTATAACAACATGACTGGACTTTCTTATCTTATTTTGGAAATTGCTGAATTTTCTTGTATGGCTTGCGGACACGCCATATCTTTGGTTTGGGGGGGAGTATCAGACTATCTGTCCTTTTTATAAAAATGATGATTTATTTCTCTAAAAATGATGGAAGTATAATTCAAAGGACCAAAGTAATTGTTTTATGCAATCTCCTTGTAGGTTCGAAGATTAGAAAAATCTATGATTAACAGTAGCCTGATCTGATCAAACAAAAGTTATTTTCTTACAGGAAATTTATATGAAGGATCATATGAAGGATTATATGAAGGATCATATGAAGGGTTGAATAACAGCCTGAATGAAAAGCCAAAATATGTTCTGAATACGCACGATGATCTTTTTCCTATGATTAAAGTTAGCTTACTTTTCGACTTAGCTGAGTCATATCATCATTATTAAAAATCATATCCATAAGGTACTTTTACTAAATTTTGACCCATGACTTGGTACGATCTTGATCTAATATGATTTTTTTTTATCCTCATATAGGCTGGAAAAGATCTTAGGGTACTTTCTAATCATTACTATGCTGTCATCACTTCATCTCATTTTTCATTCGCATGTATAAACTGCTAAATATATTTCATTCGTACGCATAAGCTGTTAGATGATCAATCTTCTAGTTAAATTTAGGATTATGGTAATGAGTATGGTCCTAAGTTTTCATTAATTTTGATGTTCAGCCTGTCCAAAGTTTACTTTGGAAAGGGTTGAACGAACTAAAACCTTATGAACTCGTTAGAAGTTTCATTTTAATAGAACACGTTTTAAGGGCTGTCATAATGGAATGGTCATCCAAAATATGCCGAGCTGGATGCACGATCATTTTATCGACTGAATGTGGCATGTTCTTAAATTAATATAATGGGAATCCTTTCATTTGTTTCCGTATGACCATTACTACTGTAGAATCCTATCCCCAGCTTTTTCCCCATATTTCTCGTAGAGCCCTGTTTCATCACCTTGGCTTCACCATGCCAAACTATTTCGAACCAGAGATTTATCAGGACCTCTTCTAGATACCTAAATTTAGAGACTGTCATGAAATATTCTTTCGTGCAGGATGGAACCCTTTTCTACATCAGTTGCAAGGTTTTGACGAGGAAATCGCATTACTGTTCGTAATGGGATTTGATGGGAGTGAAGCAAGGGTCGATCATTTAGTTTTTCAGGTCACTAAGGAGTCAATATACTGGGCCACCAAGCTTCCCTGAGAGGGGGAACATTGGCACAAGCATTGGTTCATCCCTAGAGCATCGCACAATTTCGCATTGAAACCTGAATGTCATCATCTATCAAGAAGCAAAGGCTATCATCACAGTTGGATCAAACTAGAATATCTCAATCCATTGACAGTTATTATCCACCTAGTCACCTGCGAAGGTAAGTTTAGCATTTTTAAATCTTGTCATTTGCGTCTATTGGCTCGCTTTGTGGATCAAAAATACCTGAATTTCTCATTTTTCGGAAGAACACCCTCCATCCAAAAAACAACCTATACCACCATAGAATCATAAAACTTCTCATCCTTGATCAGCTTAAAGAACGAAACCAGACATGGGATACTTTCGTTTTCAAGGTCCTTAATCCTCATTCGAATATTCACAAGCACCCTCGATATTCTCATGGCCAAGAGTCTATTCCAGCTCCATCAATAGGGATTAAAAACCCTAACATGGTTCATCTAGATGATGATGTCTCAAAGGCAAGCCCATCTACACAATCTTCCCCTGTTGTTCCTGATGAATTCATACCTCTATCACGACCCCGTACTAGGAAATAGAAGGTGAAATTTGGACAGAACAGTTGTCAACCCACTGTCCAACCCTTGGTACAGTCAAGCGTCCAGCTTGACATACAGAAATATCATCCGGATAGTCTGGGTGAAACACATATGCTTGACCCAGATTCATCTTTATACTCATTGGCTAACCTTTTATTCGATTTGTTGAATGACATTGCTCATGATGATGTTTTTACACCCGTTTAAGATTTAAACCCTAATAGTCAAGTTCCAGATGCCGATGTTGAAGTGACGGTAAAAGAAGAGAACCTTCTACGGGATTGAAACTAGTCCCCAGAACTATGTCAACCACCACAACACCCAACAGTAGATTAGCTAACCTCTGAGTTGACACAGTTGACAAAATAGAATGAAGCACATGTCAAATTAATCTCAGAGATTTGAGAAGAAAATAAACTGTTACGGCAATAGATTAAGGCTATGGAATATCCTCATAAGACTGTCAGTACAACACAAAGGGACCAGCATGCAAGGCATGCTCTCTTGAAAGCACAAGCTAAAAAGCTGAAGTATAAGCCACCTGCTTCGTAAACAGGGTCGAAGGCAGCTGTTAGCGCAGCTCTGCCTTCTTCCCAATGATATCTCTTACTTTGTACCAGTGGGACCTAGCATCCTTTTGGTTTGGGGATATTTTGAGCCCCATTTTGTTACCCTTTTTGAGCTAAAAAACTTATGTATTAACGCATATTTTGTTGTCATTTTGGTGTCTTTGCATCACACAGACTACCATTCAGCTTCAGTTATGATCTTATTTTGATTGATTTAAGATTGATTCATTCTTGATTATTTTACTTTTTTAATGAGTAAATTCGATGATTAATTGATGTAACTGCTAACAAATGCATTCACCGATTGCAGAGCATGCTTTTTGGGCGAATTTGACATGCAGACACACATTCGGCTAGATATGCGCATAACATATCCATCTCGTCTTTCAGCTCACTGAAACAACTACGCGATAGAACTGATTGATTCTCCATCATTTAATCATGGAACAACCTACAACTGTTGTTGTCCACATGTCAAATTGATAGCATGAGCCTTGTTCTAGAAGTTTGCTAGCATTGACACCACGCCATTAGTTCACGCCAAAGAAGGGAAGCCTGTACGCCCCCTCATGCCCGATGGAAACCAACTCACGATAAGGGAGGAAAGATGACTGTGTGTTGGCATTACAGCAATGAATTATAATAATGGTTGACTCATCTCAAAGAGAAGTCTACTACTAAAGGTTCGACTTGCTCACTTTCTCAAAACTATATATATAAGAACGCTTGTATGCGAGAGGGAGTTGAGTAGAAGTAGTTTTTAGCTCAACAAGTTTATGTAATTCAGACTCTGTTTATTTTAACAGAAAGTTCTGTCATACTATCTACGATCGTGTTCCATTAATTCTTAGCAGGATGTGACTCTATTTGTTGGGAGGGCCCCCCGCCAATCAGATTTTTATATTTTCGTATAGTCTCTTTCCTTTTTATAATTAGCCTAATTTTGTTCATAGATTTTTTATGTAATTTCATTTCTGCAATTGTTTATATTGTTTCCTATAACTTAGATTTCATTCCAGTCTTATGACGCTTGTATTTTAGATTCCATTTTAATTTTATGATGCTTATATAGTCTTTCATTTTAAGTTGGAAACCGGTTGCATATAGATTAGATTGTCATTTCTTTTGTTACATTTCCAGTTTCTTAGACTAGATTGTAATTTCTTTTTAAATCATTTGCATATAGATTAGACTGTAAATTCCTTTTGATACATTTTCATATAGACTAGATTGTAATTCCTTTCCATATATATTGGACTGTAAATTCCTTTTGATGCATTTGCATATAGACTAGATTGTAATTCCTTTCCATATAGATTAGAATGTAAAATACCTTTTGATGCATTTGCATATAGACGATATTGTAATTCCTTTCCATACGGATTAGACTGTAAACTTCCTTTTGATGCATTTGCATATAAACTGGATTGTAGTTCTTTTTTATGTATTTCTAGTTTATTATTTGATTCAATGATAATATATTAAATTTCTTTCAATACTGTATAATTTAATCATAGTTAGTTTCAATTCTGTTAGTTCTTAGTATGTTCTGAATTTATTTAAACTCTAGTTTCCTTTAAAATCTCTAGGTAATAATGCTTTCAAATTATGAATTGCATTATCTTGTAGGGTAGATAGGTTTGAGTTATGAATTGTAAATTATATGTGAATTAGTTGTTAAATAGGTTTAAATTCCTGTATTTACATCCTAGTTATTACATGTATAGGTCAGTTGGCCGAAATCATCTAGATTAATCAATCTTTCAAAGTTTTAAGTATTTTTGCGTGACAGACCGTCATATAGATAGACTGTTTAGCTTGTTATACAGACTGCCATTTCAACATGTTGTTCAGTCTTTCATACAGTCTTTAGCATATTTTATATAGTTTAAGTATGTTTTCTTCTGTTCTTTGAGCAGGTTTTGACTAGGATAGTTAGACAGTAATTATATTTCTTTTTCAGAGTATGTGATTAGATTATTTAGAGTATTTATTAACCATTTAAGTCTTTTTACCCATATGATTATATTAGCTTGAATTAATTCTATTTTTGTACATGTGATTTAAATTAATTATAATTTGGTAGATATATTGATAGGTCATAAATAGAAGTTGTTCTTTTCAGTTAGATGGTTATTAAATAAGAATTTAGATCATCATCAGGTTTTCTTATTATTTATAAGTTAGGTCTTTTCCTTTGCATTTTTTATAAGTGTCTATGATATAAAGAACCATGTTTACCATTACTTGCAACTGGACATTCCTTAGTTTACATATTTTCATAGAGGTAAAGTTAGACTTAATTCCCTTTAGCTTCTATACCTCATTTGAAAGCCACTTTGACTCTCCTCCTACCCATGTCCCAGTCACTGTAAATGCTTATCCCCAAAACAATCCAGGAGAGTGGAATTAGTTTGAATTTCCATGTATATCCTTAGCTATATATTCTAGTTGGTGTAATTCTGTAAATCTTCCTTTGTATAGTTAGTTTTCAAAGTTGTTTAAAGAAATAGAATATATTTTAAGGGATAGTTTGTTATCTTGTTTTTTTATTTGCATCAAGTATGTATAAAGTAGAGTAGTATAACTGGATACTACACTAGTCTAGTCTTCTAGCTTAATCTTCTTAACTGTTGAATTGTTAGGAGTCTTTGTTTCTTATTTCAAAAGATCTTTCGATCTGTGTTTGTTAAAATATTGCCATGACACCTTAGGAATCCTTCTGCCTTCACATATATTTTGTTTCAACTCCAAGCTTACAAACCCTGGTCGATAATTAAATATTAGTTAAACTATTCAAGAAAATATTTTTCCCAACAAGTTCATAAACCCTAGTTGGTAGTTCTATGTCTAAATATGTGAACCCTAGCTTTTAAGTTTGTGGTTTCTAGTTCAAGAAACCCTAGCTTTCTTGACATTTGTTCTTATAGATTAGGTATATGGTCTAGGTATTTGTAATCCTTGTTTTTTAGGTTTGTGGTTTGTAGTTCATGAAACCCTAGTTTTTAGGTTTATGGTTTGTAATTCGTGAAACCCTAGTTTTTTTGCTATTTTCTCTTGTAGCTTAGGTATATGGTCTAAGTGGTTCTACATAAGAGAAACTAAAATAACACAGCATCTCTATGTATGGGAATTTCTTTCAATCCATGAAACCCTAATTAGCTATATACTTGTAATTCATGTATGAGTTTTTACTTCTAATTCATACAATTATGTGTTTCTACTTGAAATTCATGAAACTCTTGTTTCATTGTTGTAGTGTAGGTACATAGATTCTAGGTATATGGTCTATTGGTTTCTAGGTAATGGCATGCCAGGATACCAACGGATTCTACGGTTCATCGATCCAACCTCCAGTTGCCGAGTTATGTCGAGTTGAAAGTCGCATGAAAATGTCATTTAGGGACACTTGGTGACTCTCGGTCTGGGAGCGAAAAACCAAATGAAGCAGCAAGATTGCATGCCGTTGGCTCCGACAAGTGTTTATGGGAAATGCTGATATGGGAACACTACCAAGACTGGCATGGTGGAGGGTTTTGCATAGTTGACTCACCAATGTGAGAGTTGCATTGAAGGAAATTGAGCAAAACCCTACTTTACGAAATCGATGCACAATGAACTCATTGGGCCATTAAAAAGCATTGGAGAGGTCCCACTAGAGGTAATGGCATGCCAGGAGACCTATGTAGTCAACAGATCATCGATCCGACCTTCGGTCACTGAGTTATGTCCAATTGAAAGTTGCACGAAAATGTCGTTCAGGGACACTTGGTGACTCTTGGTCCGGGAGCGAAAAACCAAACTGAGCAACAAGATTGCATGTCATTGGTTCTAACAAGTGTGTATGGGAAATGAGGATATGGGAACACTACCAAGACTGGAAAGGTGGAGGGATTTTTCAGAGTTGACCCACCATTGCAAGAGTTGCATTGAAGGAAATTGAGCAAAATTCTAGTTTACAAAACATATGCATAATGAACTCACTAGGCCATGCAAACATGGTGGAGAGGGCCCACTAGAGGTAATGGAATGCTAGGAGACCAACATAGTCAATATCTCATCGATCTGACCTCTGGTTTCTGAGTTATGTCAAGTTGAAAGTTTCATAAAAATGTCATTCATGAACACTTGGTGACTCTCAGTCCGGGAGCGAAAAACCAAACAGAGCAGCAAGATTGCATGCGCTTGGCTCTGACAAGTGTGTATTGGTAATGCCAATATGGGAACACTAACAAGATTGGCACGATGGAGGGTTTTGCAGAGTTGACCCACCAATGCGAGAGTTGCATTGAAGGAAACTGAGCAAAACCCTATTTTATGAAATCGTTGCACAATGAACTCACTGGTCCATGAAAACACAGTGGAGAGGGCCCACTAGAGGTAATTTCATGCCAACCAATAGATTCGATAGCTCGTCGATCTGACCTTCAGTTGTCAAGTTATGTATATGGTCTAAGTGGTTATGGACTGCTATTTTATCTTGTAGCTTAGGTATATGGTCTAAGTGGTTCTACATAAGAGAAACTAAAATAACACAACATTTCTATGTATGGGAATTTATTTCAATCCATGAAACCCTAATTAGCTATATACTTGTAATTCATGTATGATTTCTTAATTCTAATTCATACAATTATGTGTTTCTACTTGAAATTCCTGAAACTCTTGTTTCTTTGTTGTAGTATAGATTCTAGGTATATGGTCTATTGGTTTCTAGTTAATGGCATGCCAAGAGACCAATGGAGTTGAGGCTCATCAATTCGACCTCCGATTGCCAAGTTATGTCGAGTTGCAAGTCGCATGAAAATGTTGTTCAAGGACACTTGGTGAAGGCTTGTTTTGGGAACAAAAAACCAAACAGAGCATCAAGATTGCATGCCATTGGCTCCAAAAAGTGTGTATGGGAAATTCTGATATGGGAACACTACCAATACTGGCGCGGTGGATGGTTTTGTAGAGTTGACCCACCAATGCGAGAATTGCATTGAAGGAAACTGATCAAAACCCTAGTTTACAAAAATGATGCACAATGAACTCACTAGGCCATGAAAACACAGTGCAGAGGGCCCACTAGAGGTAATGGCATGCCAAGAGACCAACATATTCGACGAATGGTCTATGCGACCTACAATTGTCGAGTTATGTCGAGTTGAAAGTCACATGAAAATGTCGTTCTGTGACACTTGGTGACTCTCGGTCCGTGAGTGAAAAAGAAAACAGAGCATCAATATTTCATGTCATTGGCTCTGACAAGTGTGTATGGTTGATTCCGATATGGAAACACTACCAAGACTGGCATGGTGGAGGGTTTTGCAGAGTTGATCCACCAATGCAAGAGTTGCATTGAAGGAAACTGAGCAAAACCATATTTTATGAAACTAATGCACAATGAACTCACTATGCCATGCAAATGTAGTGGAGAGGTCCCACTAGAGGTAATGGCATGCCAGGATACCAACGAAGTCAATGGCTCGCCTATTTGACCTCCAATTGTCAAGTTATGTTGAGTTGAAAGTCACATGCAAATGGGGTCCTTGCAACCCTGACAATGGTGCACCAGCCCTGTAAAACCATGTGTCGAGCGGCCGGGGGTGGCTTGCCCATGGCGGCCATGCCCAAACACACCTGCAACCTGTAGTGATCAAATTTGAAGGGTGGGTCTTAATTTCAATTGGAAGGTTATTTATTTTCTGAGCCCTTCGGAGATGAAGAGAAAAATAAATAATTGTACTTCAATTGACAAGTATAAAATAGCTGAACCCTTTCACCAAAAAAATGCAAAAGACAAATATTGTTTGTTCAAATTTTTACAATTTTAAACAATTGAGCACTCCTTAATATCTACATGAAAAAATGAGATATTTTTAATAAAACTTATTTTGAACACATTAAGTTGTCATATGTGTATCATTAATTTTATAGTTCAGTAACATAACAACTATTCTATTGTTTTTTTCCAATTGGAGAACACTTCATTATACAAAAAACTAGATAGACTATGCCATAACCATATTGGGGCATTCACGTGCAATCCAATATTGAGAGATGTAAGAATGATAAGGATTGGGAACCTAAGAAAAAACAATACACAACTTAAAAAACATTAAAAAAAAATTCCTACATACCAAGCAAGTTAGCAAAGCTGGCATAAACAGGGTCGGGGCATCAATGTTTTTTGTTCAATACTTGTCGCGAAAGCATACATGTATGGAATGAAGGGGAAATGGAATCAAGCCTATGTCAATGAAAACTCACTACATGTCTGAGTCTCAATAGTCCTCCTTTCAAATTGAACCAAAATACCAAAAGAAGTTTATTAATGGCTAGATTTGAGAAGTTCTAGGTGCAAGTAATTAAAGGCTTGAGGCTCTAAAATTTGTTTTGTTTCATACTAGTCCACGATTCACTAAATCAACAGTCATGGGTAGGAATTTAAGTTATTTAATGAAAACAATTAATGTGTATAACCTCTATCTCGAAACTGTTTTCCATACTGATCCAGGCCACTACCCTCTTTATTCTCTTACCAAAAGGCATGATAACGAGGAAGAAGACCTAAAATTATGGACTTCACCTTCAAAGAATTCCTTGAATCACATCGATAAGGAGTGATAAGAAGATCACAACAATCCAACGTGTCAAATCTTAGTTGATAGTGTTAATTAAAGACTTATATGGTAAATTTAATATAAGACTTACTTATAGTTGTCTCTTATTATTTGTGTCAATTCGTATTATAAGGTGAGGATCTGCATGCATAATAATCCTTAGTTATGACTATGAGATGAGGATTTAAAGAGAAGAGGATGTAAAGACAAGTAATTTTTACATGTATTTTGGTGGCGTTGAGGAAAAATGTTGTGAGAAACCACAAATGTTTGGAATGATGGAGGGAGATTACATCATGATCATGCCACCCATCAAATTGAAGACTATTCTTGAGCCAACAATTGTTTTTTTCATTTCATTAATAACCATTATTTCTCCATATTGTGTTCCCAACGACACCTCTCTATAACATTGCATAAATCGACCTCTCCGTAATTTGTGATCTTAGCTATAAGCCATTATTTGTATTTGCTTATAGTTGTCGTGAGTCCATGATATTCATGCAAGAATGAATTATTGTAGAAGAGGATTTATCAAACCGGCCTTTTTAATTTCATTTTGACGAAAAAAGAGTGTACATTGGTATCGAGGTTCACATAGATAGTAGGCACAAAGTTTTGATCTCATTTCAGGCCTAGTAGTAAACTAGTAGTTGTTCTTTTTTTTATAGTCGTAGTTGTTGAGACATTGTCACACTTTAGAATGCAGCCCCAAGTGACTTGTTATTCAGAGTCACATCTCGATGGCTAGTGTTTCGTAGTCATCAATGATTTATGGCCATCTTGCACAACTAAGCAGTGACTACATGACATGAGTGAGTATAATTTATCATATTTCCAACATTTTGAATGATGAGTTGAACTTTATAACATAGGAATTTCAACATATTGATAAATTTATATGGATGGGTAATTTCAAATGTTGCCCTTCTTTTGAAATGTTGATATAAATTACGCCCCTCTTGATTGGAAGGGTAAAATTCAAATTTTAATTTTTTTTTGAAGGGAAATTTTAACTTTACACTTCTGGGAAGGGATAGAACCCTTTGGAAGGGATGTGAAGGGTTCAATTTTGAACACTTCCTGCAGGAGCCGACGGAATTGAAAATCATCGCTCGGTTTTGTTTTTGGACCCCAACCTTGAATTGGCCAATGGCCAGGCATCCCTGAACGACTTTTGCAGGCCTACTGCAACTCGCCATAGAACGTTGACCAGGGATTTGATGGACAAACTGTTAGTTTCATTGGGATCATGGAACGGGATTATGGCCAGGGTGGCCTCCCATCCGACTTCGCATGGCCGGGGCATGCCTTTAGGCCAGATTTTGAAAACTAGGATTTCTCCCTAGTGGGGTCCATGCAACCCTGGCGACCCTGGAAACGGTGTACCGATCCTACAAAAACCTGTGTCAGGTGGCCGGGGGTGGCATTCCCATGGAGGCCATTCCCAAACACACTTGCAGGTGTCGACAAATTTGGAGATCACCGCCTGGTTTGGTTTTTGGACCCCAACCTTGAACTGGCACAGGCGTCCCTGAATGGCTTTTGCAGGCCTAATGCAACTCACCATAAAACATTTACTGGGGATCTGATGGATGAACTGTTGGTTCCGTTGGGATCATGGCACAGGATTATTGCTAGGGTGGCATCCCCCCCAACTCCACATAGCCTAGGCATGCCTCCAAGCTAGATTATGCAAACTAGGGTTTCACCCAAGTGGAGTGTAAGCATAGTTACCCAATCTCATTCAATATAGCCATCTGGATCCTCTCTGTTGCTAATTGCCTCCATCAATATCTCTTTCTTTGAATGACGCAAGAAGTAATGTACCTTGGTTTAGTTCTTGTTTGAAATTGTCTATAGATGGATGTTCATGCTAACAATCAAGTTTGTGAAGTGATAGACCATAGAACCTAGTCTGTAATCCATGAATACATGCCCACTAGTTCTTCTTGATTTCCCATCTAGTGTAATATATTCACCCTCAACCACCATCGAGCCAATAGAAAATTCATTTCCTTCATCATCAATCAATGATCTGTTCAAGATTTTCTTACCTTAAATGCATCGTTCCAACCAATAATACATGCCCCATTCATTGTATTTCAGGGAAACAACTATATATATGTGTCCTGGTTGTACAAGATCTGAGATATGGTCGTAGTTTGTCGAAATAGTTGACTGGCCCTCCTCTAAGTGGGTTGTTTCAATGACTACATGTGGTTCTACTACAAGTGACACATGATCCCAATCATCAACTCAATCCATGCATCGACATTCATCCCATTCACCAGTTCTACAAGGGCTGCAAAAGCAAGAAATTTTTCTCATCCATATTTCAAACAAGGGGTTGTTTGAGCTTTGAACTGAATCAAATCCACGTTTTTCTTGTATTGTGCCACAATTATAGGAATGGGATCGATCTATGTCAACCACATGGAAAAAATTCCTTTCTAGCCTTCCTGCCCCTATTGATGTATGTTTCACTTTAGTTCAGTCTGACATTGTTGCATAGCACCATTGAACTATGGATTCTACATCTTTGATATGGGGTTTTTGGTAAACCTCATCTCCTCCCTTCGTAGTGCGGTCTTGATGCATGCACCGACCCCGTCATGCTCACCTTTGTCATGCCTGATCTCAAAGTATTTCTATATATGCGGCACATTGTAAGTCTTATGTAACATACTCATCCATTGGAAGACTCAAGCATTTTTGAACTAGCCTGCACAACCATCTGACCATATCCAATGCTGATCCATCTGTATATCTACCTCCTTTAGCTTATCATAGAAAATTAGAAAACAATGTTGCACATAATCCAGATCATGGCATCTGTCATCACTTATGTAAAAGTTTGTCTCCTTCTGTATCATCCTGTTATTAATGCTGCTCTTAGGGCCATGCCTATACGTAATATGCAACATGATGCTGAATTGGTTGGAATGGTGGTATTGAATCTGAATTTCATTTTGTGGCTAAAGGGTGTATTTTTCTGCAAAATCCACAATTGATAATATGGTCCCAATGGGAAATCTATCCCTGCATTTTTTGTACTGCTCATCCTGCCATCACGCTACATGCACATGTTGAACATACTGCTCAGTTTTCTTGTAGAACTCCATCAAAAAATCACATACCCGTACATGCTGGCATGAAAACAAGGGTCGTATTAGAATGTGACCTTTAAATAATGTATATGTAGAAGTTGAACATGTAAGATTTAAAACATGCAATAATCATTTTCACCTGTGACTTCAACAATGCAATATTTTTAGTTTCCTTCGCACTATCTGATTAATAGGTTATGTACTTGAAGCTCGACATATCCACGCTCATATTTCCAAATTGATGCTCCTCGCTTACATGAATGGAATGGTTCAAAAGAGAAAACCCACTGCACATGGAACAATTCCCATATAGACAAGATTTTCCATAGCATTTTTGTACTTCATGCCTTGGACACATGATGCTGACGATAAAATATCTCGATGCATTTGGTGGTATTACAGATTCACTGCATCCATGCTCAAGGTTAGTATGCAAAACAAAAAATATATGTTTATATGGGTCATAAAAATATTCATATTCATCATGGTATCTACAAGGGCATGTGTTTTGATCAATTCATATACGAACGTACCATGGTTTACATTTCTCAAAGGACCTTTTGGCCCAGGTAGCAACTGTGTGTGCTCATTCCTGAATCTCTCATAGAGTTCAGTCTGTATTGTGTCAAGGAAGTGTTTGATGTGGGGTTCACATTCAGTAGAACCTTTTCTCATCTTTAGCACATCTCATTGGTTAGATGAAGATCTAGTATGATCATGCCATAACTTTTGTACTAAGTCCTTAACAACATCCATTAGCTTCATATCTCAATGAGGAAGCCTGTCGACAAAATCCCAACAATATTTTCCACCTGGATTCTGGAGATTTTCTCTTATAACAGAGTACTTCTAAACAGTTTTTCTATTTAATTTAAGTATGTGAGAAGTGTGTGAAAGGAGGTGATATTTCCGTGTGTACTTTCTTACAACTGATTCTAATAACACACGATCATCTGCACAAAGATATTTAGTGCAAGGCATCTTCCCAATCACATTAAAAGTAGATTTGAGATTTCTAACAATATTATTGTTAGCCTCTGGACTTCTAACCATCTTTATGCCCAGAATTCTCCTAACAACAACTAAACAATTTGACTTTAACAAAAATAGTAATAATTGACATTTACTTGCATCACCTTTGGATTCAAAATATTCCTTCATTAATTTGCTACATTGCCAATCGATAGTGCGCTTGGGAAACTTACCTTCAAGGCCTGACAGACAACTTTCATCTACATGGATACGTCTAGGAGTCCTTTTCCTTGCACTAGATAGTCGAGGTAGGGAAGGTGGACATGAGCTACGAATCCCAAGGCTTATTTGTTGTGGTGCTTCATTCACATGTTGGTCCATATTGGGAGTGTGCTTGACATGGTTGTGGTCTTCTTGGAGGGATTGCAAATTAATCATTGCTCCTAGGTCCAACGCTTGATACTCAGTGTCTCTCAATATAGCTATATATTCAATAGCTTCAACATGGCTCATTGATTGATTGTTGATTGGAGACAGTGTTGATGTTGGAATTTGAGTTGGGTCTATTGGATGCAACCACTTCACCCGTGGTTCTGAAGTAGAGGTTGTTATGTCATCAAATTTGTTAGGATTGGTCGTAGTATTAGTGGAAATGTATGGACCATGTCTCACTCTTTTTATTTCCAACCTATCCTTTTCTCTTACCTCATTTTCCTTTTCAATGGGAATATTCCTTCTAGTTTTTCTTACTCTGTTACGTGAGTTTCCCATCTCCAAAAGTTTCTTTATCAAAACTATGAGGTCTACCCCTACATAAGAAGCAACAAATAAGGTATTAGTTCCATTATACAAGAAACATGATGCACTCCAACATAATTAACTAAATTACATATATGTTAGTATGGTAATTATTGGCATTGATACATAAATGCTAATTAAAGTTTTCTCTTTATGTTCGAACTAAATTTTTCATTTCTATACTCTATTTGAGTCAAGTAAAGAGAGTCAAGTTTGTAGGTATTACATCTATAGGATTATGAATTCCTTTGTGTTCAAAAATTATTGGAAGTCATAAGAAGATGAGTGAAATATTCTTCATTTCCAACACCTTCGGACGAGATGACATTACATGTAATATGCCACATTAGTTGTGAGGGAAGGCACAAGTTGGTGTTTGGATGTATTGGGAATAAATTGAGTAAATTACACTCATTAAGTTACAAGTTAACTAAAGAGAACAAATTGACTAATTACACAATGAGGAGGTTTCAAATCCCCCGAAAAAAGGAGAAATCATTGAGGTAGAGGCATTCCTGTGAAACTCAAAGGCATGTTATGATAAATCTAGCATGAAGAGGAGAGCATGGACAAGTTGGTGAACTATTCAATATGGACCCTCTCCCATGATTTCTTCCAAGGTTTTTATACAAATTGAAGACTCTCAATAGAGAACCTCATCTATGCCATCCTTGTGGGAAATCAAAATATATTCATGTGCAAATGATTATTGGTCTACATTGCACACTTCATCTTGTATAGAGAATATGGACAACTTGGTGAACTATTCAATATGGACCGTATCCCATGATTGCTTCAACATTTTTTTTTAAATTGAAGAGTCTTAAGAGATAACTTCATCTATGCCATCATTTTGTGAAATCAAAATATATTCGTGTGTAAATGTAAATTAGTTAACATTGCGTACTTCATCTTGTATGGAGAATATGAGACTTGTTTAGATGTGAAGTTGGGAATTATTCTTGTGAAGTTAATTGTTGTCTATGAGAGAGATATTGTTGTAGGCATATGATAAAACATAAATCAATGAAATGATCTGAAATCTTGTGAATGAAAACAATTATTTACAAATCATCGTACCTATTCAAAATGATCTCTTCTTGCAATGAAAAATTGGAGTCTGAATGTATCCACTAACTTCTAAGACCACCGAATATGTTTGTAAGATTCCAAGACTGAACTTATATCCAATAGATCAAAGAGTGTCCAATTGATGATTGAGTGTGAGCCAAATTGCAAAGTTCGGGAGCACAAAATGCGCAAACAGTTGTAGAAAACCCATGCAAATTGGTAGCAACCCCGGGAATCCAGATCTTTATTTTTTTTAAAGGTAACAGGTGGACACACGCGTATTTATGAGCGTGCACGCGTTCATGCTTAAGCGTACGTGCAAAGAGAAAAGTGTGTTGCTTCCAAACATTTACAACATTTACTCATTAACGTTTATCCCATTTAATGACTAACGTTCTTCAACATTGTCTTGGTATTCACAGATGTATGAGTATTTTTACAATATAGTCTTCACCACTACTTTATTCTTAGGCCCATGGGTGCCATTATGAGGTCTTTAGCTTCTTACATATGGCTGGTGGAGGGTAAGGCAGGCCTCCAACACTGACCATCATCACCATCATAATCATCATCATAGTCAGCATCATCGTAATCATCATCATAATCATCGTCATCATAGTCATCCTCATCCTCATCATCATAGTCATCATCCTCATCATCATCATTGTCATCATCCTCGAATCAAACTTGGAATGGTTGCTTGTTATAAAAATGAGATTAGTAAGAGATAAAATTTTATAAGTTCGGCATCATTTATATAATAAATTCACTATCTTCAAGAACAAAAGCTCAATTAATCAACATCTTACCCCCTAAGACATCAAACAAGACTAAAGAGAGCACAAGATGAACCGAGATGACTTATCCCATGAGGAAATCGAGGGATAACTAATTCAAGATGAATTATATTTTCCATCATATCAGATAAGTTCCAAAAATGCATTCTAAAAGGAGGATGAGCTCCTGCACTAAGCTTAGGCTCAACTTTCTGCACTAAGCTTAGGCTCATCTTTCATCATAATTGCTACAGTTGATTTTACCACACATGGTTGATCACACTTTTATGGACTTCCCTATTTCTTTGTAGACTCTTTGGACCCCATGGACCATTATTGTACCTTTGATGTTTCCAATATCATCCCTAAAAACACCTATTATTTGTTGTACACGACTTTTAATCCCTTTCTCACGTATATACGCAGATATTACCCTTAAAACCACGTACATCGGGATGTGTGCATAAGTCCAAATATTTTTGGAGTTTTCCTTGATGTGGATCTGAGTCACTTGTCTCTTGACCTTCCATATGCCTTGAGATTGCTCAGATTTGACCTTCCATTAACCCATTGAAGAACTATATAAGGAACCCCTTGGATGCAATGAAGAGGAGGAATTGAAGAGCAAGAAAACTATAGTCCATCATTGTCATAGCTTGCTTGTACTTGAGTTTGCATCCCTTTGTCCCTTGGAGCACTTTGTGTTCTGCCCAAGTTTTCCTTTGTTTCTGAGCTTGCTATCGAGAGATAAAGGATTGAGGTGGTGGAGGCCCAGGTGGAGGACTCGGTTTCTCCGGTTCGCAGACATGCCAATAGAGGTTGTCACTTATGTAATCTCTGATTTTATTAATAGAAATATCTTTTCCTATCCAATGATGTGAATTTACATTAATGTTGAATCCATGGATGCGTTTAATTGCTTATGCATTAGTGATTATATATGCTAGAGTAGGCCTAACACTATATTATATAGCATGCTTTCCTTGTTTACTGTTGTTGATAGTAAATTGCTAAAGCAAGTGGGATTGGAAAAAGCTCAAT
This sequence comes from Pseudotsuga menziesii, assembly GCA_001517045.1. Classification (NCBI taxonomy): domain Eukaryota; kingdom Viridiplantae; phylum Streptophyta; class Pinopsida; order Pinales; family Pinaceae; genus Pseudotsuga; species Pseudotsuga menziesii. Next base: position 300,771 of record LPNX010545526.1, on the reverse strand, counting down.
GGGGATCTACTTCAACCATCTCGAATATGGTATGATTTGAGATCCTTTAGTGTTAGATGTTTTATTTTTCTTACATATTGGGAAGGGATTGATTTTTACGGTTTCTCTGTCTGTTGTGGTACACCCCAAGCCATAGGAAGTTTTCTCCATAACAGAATTGGGGACCATACTGGGGAGGTTCCTAGTTATTTTTCTTTGGGGGTTTTTTGGCATTCAATGTGCTTGTATTGCTCTAACTTCTCTATTTCTGTGTCGTGTCTGAGGGCATGATTTCCTAGTAGTGTCCTGTAGGAGTAAATTTTGTCTTAGCTTGTCCATTTACCTTATTTTTCTATCTTTTTTTCCTGTACACAGGTTTTTCTTTCACAGTCGCGTGTACACATGGGTTTTCCTAGAATAGTCGCGTATGTACGTAGGTTTACTGAGAACAGTCGCTAATGCCTTGATTTTTTTCTTTTTGGGGAAGATTAAGTGTTGATGGGTGAGTTTGGATGATTTCTGAGTCTTCTTTGATGCTTCTGGAGTCTGTATCTCCACTCTGTTTCTGACCATAGACTCTTCTTGATTTGATTTTTGAAAATGTTCGTGTCATTTCATTTTCTATTTTTTTGTTTTGAGATTAGTGCATCAGGTATATTTTACCTTAGTACTTTGCTTGGCTACTGTTTGTGAGTGGTTGCAGATTCTGAGGGTGGTAGAGTCATATTTTTTCTTTTTATCTCATTTAATTCAAAAATACAAAAACATTTTTCTTTTTGCATAGTTATGCATTCTTTGCATTTTGCATTAGCATGGAACTTGCATTAGGTTTGTTTGGTGAATATTAGTCATTTTTTCATATAAGAATGATTGCATATACATTTGAAGGAAAAATTTTGCACTTCACGTAGTAGCATACCCTGTTTTTCATTTGACACAGTGCATTTGCATTGATTGTTAGGTGTGCATTTTACTTCTTGTTGTGTCATAACATCATTAGTTGCACGACAATTTTCCATTTGAGTAATAAAGAAAATTAAAACGAACGCATAATAAAATTAATTACACTCTTTTCTTTTCTAGGGTGCACCAACAAGAATAGGTTTTAGGGTCTTAGAATAGTTCATTGTGAGTTAATTCTCCAATACCACTAAACAAAACAATTAGTTGTCTGTCCATGAGAGAGTCTGAAATACTTTATATAATTAGTGTTTCTCAAGATCCTCCTCTTACAAGGGAGTTAAGAACGAGGCAGTGCGAGCAATTATGATTCGGATGACCCCTTATTGTGATTGATTAGAACCGGAGATATTTCTAGGATTATATTCGTATCTGGGGGCCTTTGAGGTATTGGCTAGTGCACCCCTGGGGTACTAGTTGTGCTTTCAGGATTCGGGCTTTGTTACCTTGCCCATATGGTCAATCTCGCCTACAATTATCCGCCTGAGCATTGATTATATTGAGGTGACCTTAGTTTCCTTACCTAGGTTATCGAGGGGGTATTTGCAGAGGTTATTTTGTAGGTGTCCTGGCCAGGTAGGGGTCGGACAGCACAGTTTCTGTATGCATTGAAGCTGAGGGCCACTATAATTGGTTACAAACCTCCGCTTGTTGTGTATGGGAGTCTCAGGCCTCTCCTAGGTGATACATACCTGCTTCATTCGGGAGCTCACATATCCTACCCTTGGTTTGCTTGTGATTTGGATTTACATTTTTAGGTGTATGCTTTGTGCACGCTAGTTTTCCTAGGGTTTGTGTAATTAGATCAAGTCTTTTTATTTTTTTGAGTCATTGTGGATTCGGGCACGGCACCCTGTCATTCTCGTCACTTAGCAGGACTTCTGCCTTCCATGTCTCTTCCTCCTTCGAGAGAGAGAACCACACAATCCGGGTGGACTACTTCTCAATTTGATTCACACGCCATGGGATATCATGAGGATGAGATTCCAGAGATGTCTTCTCCACCTCACAAGGTTTGGGAGGAAGATACTACTAGCACATATGATCCTTCACATGAGAAGCCTTCATGATCTGGTTATGATCCCTCATTCATAGGTCGGTGGTATTGGTTTCCAAGCGATGAGACTCACTGTGAACCCACAAGCACTAGTAATGTTAGATATGACATACCTGATATCCATGAGCCTGATCTGGCATATCACGTTGAGTCAAAAATTGACCCTGGAACTAATCCTGGGGCACTCCCACTCTTTTTCATATGGAGAGGTTTGGGGGCACTAGTCACATTGCACCTTCCATCCTTGTGGTGGAGGTGTCTTCACATGCTCCTCCTAGGCCTAGTGTTAGTAATCCTATTTAGATACCAGGACTGATACAAGTGAACATTGGGAACACCACTTATATTCCTTCACATGTCCCTTCATCTTCCAACCCCGTTCCTTCAAATATGTTTTTAATGACTCATCCTCCCCCTAATTCATGTGGGCCTTTACACCAGAATGTTTCTACTAGCCATGTTCATTCTGCGACTGCTAACATGGTTGTATCTCAGAGCCAAGTACCTCCTGTTGTGTCAGCAAGTCATATACATGTTTCTGGATCGTCTCATGTTCCACCTCGTGGAGCTCCCCATATACCAACCTATGGACCTTCTCATGGTACATCCCATGGAACACCTTATGGAGCTTCTCATGGACATTCTTATGGACCATAGTATGGACAAAAATACTAACCCTATGGGTACGGGTATCAACAACCCGCTTACTCTTTTAATTATGGCTTTGTAGCACCTCATAATAAAGGTACCCCACATCACAATGCTTCCATGCAGCCCTACATGGGTCAAATGGGAGGAAGTTATTATGGCCAAGGCCATGGTATTTATAGAAATCAACCTTACATGAATCAAAATTACCAGGGAGCGTGGAATCGACTGGCTCAACCTAGGCTCCCTTTCCTTCCAACATTGAACTTACCTGACTTGTCGATATTGATGAACGATCATGTGTCTCATAATACGGCATGGTCGGCAGTCCCTACCAAGCTTCCTTCGGACATTCCCAAGTTCGAAGGTAAGGCTGGTGAAGATCCTGGTGAGCATGTCACCACTTTCCACCTTTGGTGCTTTTCCAATTCCTTACACGATTATTCTATCCGTTTGAGGCTATTTCAACGCACCCTCATGGGTCCTGCGGTGAAATGGTACATAGAGTTACCAAGTGGGGTTTATACTACATCTGATGACATTGCCATAACCTTTCTTAATCATTTCCAGCTACCCATACGTTACGACATCAGTGCAAAACTCTTGTCGACCTTTCGGCAAGACAAAGCCACACACATTTTGAATCATATTCAAGATCAGCGTAGACGAAAACGGTCAATCAAAGCCTTTATACCACCAGATTTTCTTCTTGAGTGGTTCCTCAAATCATTATTACCTTACATTACGAAGGATGTTTCTACATCCAGAGTTCAAAATGAGGAACAAGTTATCTTTAGGGCACAAGATTTGGATTTGATCTATGCTCAATCCAGACTTTTGTATGATATTATACCTAATGCTCCAAGATATAATTTCGATCCCAAGATCAAGCCTGGGCCACATGCTGATGGTATTGTTGGCTCTAATAGTACCAAACCTACAGACTCAGTTATGAAACAAGTGAGCCAGTTATCGATTAACCAGTGTACGTCGGGACAGCCTATGGCTTCGTCTCAACCTACCCAATCGGCGAGTGTACTTTCCGTGCAATCATCGAACCCGAAAGGCAACCAGCAACCTGGAAGGAATAAGAAAAAAGGAAAAAATAATCATAAGGGTGGGGACAAGAATGAAAACGCTAATAATAATGACAATAACACTCAAAATGCTGGGGGGCACAAGCAGTCTAAACATAAGGTGAATTTTCCTTGTAAGTTGTGTAAGGACGACCACCTCACTCACTTGTGCCCTCGTATAGAAGATGCCTCGAGGTTCATAGCACAAGGCCCAGCTATGTTAACTAATCCTTTACCCAATAATAAAAATATGAACTTGAGGATCGTTGATCCTAGTTGCGCATCTGGAGGAAATCAAAATCAGTCGGAGGCCTCTAGTGGGTGTCTAGTGGTCACGATTGCATCAACATGGTGTGTGTTGCTAAAGTTGTGACTCATGCGAAAGATTATGGTTCATCACAACCAGACCTTAGGAAAGAACCTTCCCTACCCGAGAGCCCTTTGCAAATAGAAAAACTTACAGATAAACTTGAAGCTCCACCTTGTATTCCAAAGGGAGTCTGAAAGCGTTCGAGGCACAATCCTAATGCCCGAGCTGCCCATAACTATTCAGTTGTCAAGGATTTGGTCCAGAATCCTTGTGCGATGTCCATGTTAGAAGTGATTCATACTTGTCCTCCACAGAGGAAATCCTTGTTTTCTTCTCTTGGGGTTAGTGACGATAGCTCTTCTTCCATGATCAAATTTGAAACCGTGGGAGTATAGCCTCACTTGCCTTACTACATGTCTCTTTGATTCATGTAGAGTGTATTAACAACACCATCATGCGTACTGTCATTGATGAAGGTGATACTACTTCCATGATGTCTTTGTCATGTTGGAAGGGTTTGGGTTCTCCCACATTGTCTCAATCTGCCACTATTTTGACATATTTATATGGTAGATAATTTCGGTCGCATGGGATTCTTCCTTCTCTATAGGTCCAATTGGGAGGGAAGACCGTTGCAATCGAGGTTGAGGTGGTTCATGCGCCCCTTGACTACAATATTTTACTGGGTAAGAATTGGATGTATAGTATGCAAGTTGTAGCTTCTTACCTCTTTTGAGTGATATGCTTTCCGTTTAATGGGAAGATTGTTATGATTGATCAAAATTCATTCCATAATCCGAGTGTCAATGCATCATCGGGAGCTTCTATCCCGATTATCGATCATTCTCAGCCGGCAACTGGGAGTGTGGGAATAGGTATGTATCCTTCTCTTATGGTAACCTTTAGTTGTCTTGCACCCATTCTTATGATTGGGTCTAGTTTTGGTGGGATTCATCCTCGTTGAATTCTGTGTCTTTCTGCACTACCCATATGGAAGATCCTTGGATTTTTCCTTCACCAAGTACTTTGGGTATGCTTTTCGAGAAAGACGTGTTGTTTCCTGCAACAATGGTGGTGTATCAAGTGAAACTTGATCAAGTTGAAAAGCTTAGACCTTCCTCTTTGTGGACGAAGGAGGAGGACCCGTATGTGCTACTGTTATAGTGGATTTCACCACTCTAGGTGAATCACACTTTGTATGGCCTTCCCCTGTCCTGCTGCAGACTCCTTAGACCCTATGGACCACTTTTTGTCCTTTGATGTTTCCTTGATCATCCCTAAAAACACATGAAAAATGTTATACGCGACTTTTAAACCTATAAGCACGTACATATGCGGGTTTCACCACTAAAAACGTGTACATCGGGATGTGTGCATAATCCAAATCCTTTTGGAGTTTTCCTTGACATGGATCTGACTCATTTGACTCTTGGCCTTCCCTATGCCTTGAGATCGCTCGTATTTGACCTTTCATTACCCCTTTGAAAAGCTATATAAGGAACCCCTTGGCACATTGAAGGCATAAGAGAGAATTGAGAGCAACGAAACTATAGTCCATTGTTGGTGGAACTTATGCTTGAGTCTGCATCCCTTTTTCCCTTGGAGCACTTTTGTGTTCTTCCCAAGCTTTCCTTTTGCTTGTGAGCTTGCTATCAAGAGATGGAGAATTGAAGTGGTGGAGGCCCAAGTGGGGGATTCAGTTTCTCCTGTTCGTAGACGTGCCGTTAGAGGTTGTATCTTGTAATCTTTGATTTATATTAATAGAAATATATTTTCCTGTCCAATAATGTGTGTTTGAATGAATATGTTCTCCATTGGATTATGTCAAATGCTTATACATTATTGATTATATATGCTAGAATAGATCTAACACCATGATATATAGAATGCTTGTATTGTTTACTTGTTGTTGAGGAAGTAACAAATCAATTCAAGTTGAAAATTGGAAAGCTCAACAGGGATCTACTTCAACCGTCCGGAATAAGGTACGAGGTCTGATCCTTTAGTGTTAGACATTTTATTTCTATTGCATATTGGGAAAGATTGATTTCTAGAGTCAAGCTGTCTGTTGTGGTACCCCAAGCCATAGGAATTTATCTCCGTAATAGAATTGGCGACTCCACTGGGGATGTTCCTTGTTTTTCTTTGGGGTTGGGGGCACAATGGGCTTGATATTATTGACTTGCTCTCTGTTTCTCCCTGCTTTTGTGTTGCATGTTATAGTATGTTCATCCATTGACACTCCCCTTTATTGGTTTGACCCTTGGCCTGCTTTTTACCACTGCCTTCTCTGTATATGTAGGTTTTTGGCCAAAAGTCACATACATACGCAGATTTTTGGCCAAAAGTCACGTATACACGAGGTTTTTGGCCAAAATCGGCATATACACTCAGGTTTTTGGCCAAAAGTCGCATATATACGCAGCTGTTCTTTAAACAGTCGCGTACATCCTCCCTTTTGGTGATTTTGATGTTGTGGAAAGTTGTTGGGTGGGTTGTGAGTGTGGTTGGGTCTTTCTTGGGTTTGTTGTTGTATGTTGGATGCTTCTTTTGTGACCAGAGACCGCATTTTCATTGATTTTTCTTTGAAAGTAGTTTTAGTCATTTATCCTTTTTGTTTTGCCATTAGTGCATTACTCTTTTTGTCTCAGTGTCTTGTTGGGCTTGTCTTTTATACTTGCTGCAGAGACCGAGAGTTTTAGATGACTTTTATTGCATTTTTCATTCTTTTATATTGAAAAATATAAAGTAGTTGCACTCTTAGTTGCATCTTAGATATGGATTTGAGGAGGTACTTGCATTGGATTGCTTGGATGAGAGTTTTTTTTAGGCTTTCATATAGGAAGGATTGCATTGACATTCGGAAAGGAATATATATTTATGCATCTCATGTAGTGGCATACCCTATTTTTCATTTGACAAATATTGCACTTAGCATTGTTTGTTATGGTGTGCATATTTACTTCACTGCTGAGTCATAACTTCACTAGTTGCACAGCCATTTCCCTTTGAGTAATTACAGCCAATTAAAATCAATGCTAAATTAAAATGAATTACACTCTTTTCTTTTCTAGGGTGCACCAACAAGCTTAGGTTTTAGGATCTTGGAATAGTTCATTGTAAGTTAATTCTCCAAGATCACTAAACAACAACATGTATGTGTCTGTCCAGGTGAGTATGTGAAGTCCTTGGTATAACCAGTGTTTTTGAGGATCCTCCTCTCAAAAGGGAGTTAAGCACGAGGCAGTGTGAGTGGTTATTGATTGGGATGACCCCTAGTCATAACTGAGTAGCACCAGAGATATTTCCAGGATTGTGTTTGTATCTGGGGGCTCTTTCGAGAGTTTCGGGCTTTGCTACCCTGCCCATACGGTCAATCCCGCCTGTGACTGTTCACCTGAGCATTGATTATATTGAGGTGACCTTAGTTGCCTTACCTAGGATATCAAGGGGGTACTTCGTAGGGGTTATTCTGTGGGTGTCTCGGCCAGGTTGGGGTCGGATAGCACAGTCACTTTACTCGTTGAATCTGAGGGCCACAATAATTTGTTACGTACCTCCGCTTGTAGTGTATGGGAGTTTCGAGCCTCTCCTAGGTGAGACATACCTGTTGCATTCGGGAGCTCACATATCCTCCTCTTGGTTTGCTTGTATTTTGGCTGTAGATTTTCTTAGGAGTGTGCTCTTTGTGCGCTAGTTGGCCTTTGGGATCGCAGTTACTTGAGTATATTTATGCTCTCTTGAGTTCAGGTCCTTTTTCGGCATGCCTAGTATCCTATCACCCATATTGGTCCTAGTACGGACCCTGGTGTCAGACTTGGGGGCATCACAGCCCCTTACCATGCTCATAGATTTGGGAATGGTCATATTCCATCCTCTACTCCATTTGTGGAGGATTTTTTCCCTTCACTCGGTCTTTACACCAGTGTTCACCCTCATTGGGGTGGTAGTGTATGCGTGAACATTGGGTCTACACCTTACTTTCCTGTTTATGTCTCATTGTTCACCGCATTGTTTCCTTTCGGTGCTGTTGTCATGATCATTTCTCCCTATATCCTATAGTTTGGAATTTTTATTGACTATTTTGGGTTTCTTTGGAATAATATCATTCTCATGTAGGGTCCACTTTTTGTACACTCTCTCTAAGGTTTTGACCCGTTCATGCCTATCACAGGTATTATGTTTGAACTGGCATATAGGTTAGGATTTCACATCCGCTTGCACTTATGCATTGCCTTATGACCATTCCATCTTAACCTTAGGTACAAACCCATTCCATGGTATCACAGAACCTTCATGCTACTATTAGAAGTGATACTATGTGAATGGTAGAGCTTTCCTATACATGGGTGTCCTAGTTAACTCCCCTTTGCATTTGGTACCCATGCTGTGAGTCCTCTCTTAGGTCTGGGAGTCTGTTGTATAGTATTGCCATGACATTTCGCAAGAGCTTCATACTCCTCTTGAACTTTATGCTGGCCATTTCCCCGGGACTCCCTCAAGTCAAGTTGTGAATGCATTATCATGAGATTTTCCTGCCTTATTGAGCTTTATTTCGGCTCCCCTGACATTTTGTTTCAGCCATATAGCCCGAGCTTGTCTCATGTCTAGCCATGCAGAGCCATTTTTTATATCCTTCGCAGCTCGATTCCCTTTTTACCGGGAGGGGATTTCCCCCCGAGTGTCAATATCCTACACATGTATCCTTGCATTGAGCATAGGTATGTTCCACTGCTTGTAACTAGTTTGTTTTCCCTTATGACACTCGTCTCCTCCTAGTTTGTAACTATAAATCTAGTTTATTCTTTTTTCAAGATTTTCAAATAACTGAAAAAGTCCAAAAAAAATTAAAAAACCAAAAAGCTAGACAAGGAAAGATGTTATCTTTGGCATCTCTCAAGTCATGTCGCCTTCGAACAGATCACTATATATCACATCCATTGGTTGGGTTATAGTTTGACTTTAGGAGCTGTACTCGTTTATCTGAGTTTATCTCCATTGACTGGTTAAGCTTCCAGTCCCTATGGAGCCTCTGTTGATGCCTCCTATGTCACAGAGATGTCCCAGTTTGTATATCGAGTCTATGATGCCTTCATTCAGTCACCATATGTCGTTATGCCCTTGTTCAAAGGAAGTTGAAACTTGAGTCGGCCATTCCTCAGTTATCTTGACTTTGCATGTCGGCCATTCCTGGTACAGTTACTGGTTCGTGCACTTTATGATCGAGTCCTTCCACATTATACAGCTTTGCTGAGTACCTCTTGTTAGATGATGGGGGATTCCTTAATGCCCTCCTTCCAGCGGATTTCATCCCATCGACTTCAAATCATTTAATTTGGGATTGGAGTCTAGAGTCATTTTTGAGTGCCTTGAGACTTGCAGTCATTAGTGGAAAGTTCTCTCGCCATCGACAGTTCTTGGGAATACATCAATGTCCCCTGATCAATGGATCCTTTCAATTGTTCGACCTCAACACATTTATTCATACTTGTTAGTTTTCACTCTAGTACCTTGATTCCAATTTTCATTATCGGTGGGTGATCTCGCGTCTGTTAATGGTATACATTAATGACCGGTAATCAGACGATGGACTACTATGTTTGACCTCGACACCTCTATTTGCATAGTAGGTCATGTACTCGTAGCGGTTTGTGTAGAATACTTTCCATATTGGTGGCATCTCTTATATGCTACCTCCTTGATTGTGCCAGTGTTCATGAGATTTCAGCTCTCATGACTTGATTCTAGTATATGTCAGATATTTCCAGCCACTATGGAGATCTTGATCTATTATATATCTTCAGCCATTTTGGAGATCATGGTACTTTGTATATCTTCATCATGGAGATTCTAATTTATGTATATTGTACATGGCGATGACCACATATGTGATATCATGTATCATGCCTATTCATGGCCATCGTACTCTTATGTATCCGAGACTGCTATATGTATTTACAGTTATATGTAGAGTTGTATTATTGTACTATGTTGATTGGGTGGCTGGTCTTCCATTTGCGATCCTTCATCACTCAACTTCTGGGATGGACTTATAATGTATTTCAGCCATCGTATGACCCCTCTGACCTCACACATTAGGGGGCATCTCTTATAGCAGATTTCACCACTCTAGGTGAATCACACTTTGTATGGCCTTCCCCTATCCCGCTGCAGACTCCTTAGACCCTATGGACCACTTTTTGTCCTTTGATGTTTCCTTGATCATCCCTAAAAACACATGAAAAATGCTATACGTGACTTTTAAACCTATAAGTGCGTACATACACGGGTTTTACCACTAAAACCGCGTACATCGGGATGTGTGCATAATCCAAATCCTTTTGGAGTTTTCCTTGACATGGATCTGACTCATTTGACTCCTGGCCTTCCCTATGCCTTGAGATCTCTCAGATTCGACCTTTCATTACCCCTTTGAAAAGCTATATAAGGAACCCCTTGGTACATTGAAGGCATAGGAGAGAATTGAGAGCAACGAAACTATAGTCCATTGTTGTCAGAACTTATGCTTGAGTCTGCATCCCTTTGTCCCTTTGAGCACTTTTGTGTTCTTCCCAAGCTTGCCTTTTTCTTGTGAGCTTGCTATCGAGAGATGGAGGATTGAAGTGGTGGAGGCCCAAGTGGGGGATTCAGTTTCTATGGTTCACAGACGTGCCGTCAGAGGTTGTATCTTGTAATCTTTGATTTATATTAATAGAAATATCTTTTCCTGTCCAATAATGTGTGTTTGAATGAATATGTTCTCCATTGGATTATGTCAAATGCTTATACATTATTGATTATATATGCTAGAATAGATCTAACACCATAATATATAGAATGCTTGTATTGTTTACTTGTTGTTGAGGAAGTAACAGATCAATTCAAGCTAAAGATTGGAAATCTCAACAGGGATCTACTTCAACCATCCAGAATAAGGTACAAGGTCTGATCCTTTAGTGTTAGACATTTTATTTCTATTGCATATTGGGAAAGATTGATTTCTGGAGTCAAGCTGTCTATTGTGGTACCCCAAGCCATAGGAATTTCTCTTCATAACAGAATTGGCGAATTCGCTGGGGATTTCACCATTCTAGGTGAATCACACTTGAATTTCTCTCCCCAGCGAAGTCGCCAATTCTGTTACGGAGAGAAATTCCTATAGCTTGGGGTACCACAACAGACAGCTTGACTCCAGAAATCAATCTTTCCCGATATGCAATAGAAATAAAATGTCTAACACTAAAGGATCAGACCTCGTACCTTATTTCAGACGGTTGAATTAGATCCCCATTGAGCTTTCCAATCTTCAGCTTGAATTGATCTGTTACTTCCTCAACAACAAGTAAACAATACAAGCATTCTATATATCATGGTGTTAGATCTATTCTAGCATATATAATCAATAATGTATAAGCATTTGACATAATCCAATGGAGAACATATTCATTCAAACACACATTATTGGACAGGAAAAGATATTTCTATTAATATAAATCAAAGATTACAAGATACAACCTCTGACGGCACGTCTGCGAACCGGAGAAACTGAATCCCCCACTTGGGCCTCCACCACTTCAATCCTCCATCTCTCTATAGCAAGCTCACAAGCAAAAGGAAAGCTTGGGAAGAACACAAAAGTGCTCCAAGGGACAAAGGGATGCAGACTCAAGCATAATTTCCGGCAACAATGGACTATAGTTTTGTTGCTCTCAATTCTCTCTTATGCCTTCAATGTACCAAGGGGTTCCTTATATAGCTTTTCAAAGGGGTAATGAAAGGTCGAATCTGAGTGATCTCAAGGCATAGGGAAGGCCAGGAGTCAAATGAGTCAGATCCATGTCAAGGAAAACTTCAAAAGGATTTGGATTATGCACACATCTCGATGTACATGGTTTTAGTGGTAAAACCCGTGTATGTACGCGCTTATAGGTTTAAAATTCGCGTATAGCATTTTTCATGTGGTTTTAGGGATGATCAAGGAAACATCAAAGGACAAAAAGTGGTCCATAGGGTCTAAGGAGTCTGCAGTGGGACAGGGGAAGGCCATACAAAGTGTGATTCACCTAGAGTGGTGAAATTCGCTATAACAGCTGCATGCATGGGCAATAGAGTCATCTCACTCACATGATTTCCTTGATGATGTTTTTCCATCGGATGAAGCTATTCTTGAGTCCATGTCTGGGGTTGAGCAAACTTGGGAAGAGTTGCATCATCGATCATATTTTCTTCCTAAGCTCGACCATATGGAGTGTGATGACTTTAGGGACATTCTTAGTGAGAATATTGGTAGCCCCATGGTTCTATTAAGCTCTCCTATCCAGATGGCTGATGGAAACATGGCTAATTTATCACCAACAATTCCTATCAATATTTCTCATGATCATGGCAAGGTTGAGAATGTCTACATTGGGGCGAGTTGTTCCTCCGATGAGATCAAGGAGTATACCAAGCTATTTAAAGAGTTTCGCAACATTTTCTCTTGTTCATATGAAGAAATTTCAGGTATAGACCCTCGTATGTCGAACATGAGATCAAAACGTATCCGGATGCAAAACCGGTTCGACAACGTTTGCGTGCAGTGAATCCTAGAAAAGCACCCACCATTAAAGATGAGATAGACAAACTACTAAAAGTTGGTTTTATCTATCCTATTCCCTTGACAAAGTGGGTTTCAAATCCCATTCTGGTTGACAGGAAGCAGGGATCAATCTGTATATGCACTAATTTTCGTGACTTAAATCGCGCCTGTCCTAAGGATAATTTCTCGACACCATTTATTGATCAGATTTTGGATGAGTGTGCCGGAAGTGAAGTATTTTCCTTTAAGGATAGTTTTTTTGGATATAATTAGATTCAGATTAAGCCTGAGGATGAACATAAGACCGCTTTTATTTGTCCTTGGGGTACTTTTTCATATCGAAAGATGCCCTTCGGCCTTAAAAACGCCCAAATTTCAACAGGCCACGACCTTAATATTTCATGATATTAAAATGATTATCGAAGTATATTTGGATGATCTCACTGCTCACTCTCGTTTGAGAGTGCGTCATCCATATCATTTGAGATTAGTGTCCAAAAGATGTTGTCATTATCAAGTTCGTTTAAATCCTCATAAGTGCATCTTTTACGTGACTGTTGGTCATTTACAAGGATTCATCGTATCCAAGGAGGATATAAGAGTCAATACCTTAAAGGTTGAGGCAATACTTCAATTGTATCCCCCACGTAATATTAGACAACTTCAGGGTTTACAAGGCATGGCGAACTTCTTGCGAATATTCGTGGTTAATTTTTCCAACTTGACTAAAGGCTTTATGTGTCTTTTGAAGAAGGACACCCCATTTTACTGGGATGAGCAAGCCCAGGAGTCTTTCGATGCTCTTAAGCAAGCCTTAGAAATGGCCCCCGTGCTTAGTCCACCAGACTATAGTCATGATTTCTTGATTTATGTGGTTGTGTCTATGGAGACGGTTGGTATGGTTTTGGTTCAGGAGGATGAGGAGCTCGATGAGCATTTCATATATTATTTGAGCCGAAACCTTATAGATGTCAAACTTTGTTATTCCCACGTGGAGAAGCTATCCTTGGCTACCGTTCATGCAGTTCATCATTTGATACATTACATTCTCCTTCGCCAAGCCTTGGTCGTAGCTGATATCAATCCATTTCAGTTCGTCCTCACTAGAAGGATGATTGGGGGAAAATACAATAAATGGATTTCCATTTTGCAAGAGTTTGATCTTGAATTCATTTTGGTGAAATCGAAGAAATAGTTAATCTTTGCAGAGCTTATATCCAATTTTCCAAGTTTGGAGGAGGAGGAGGTTTATGAGGATTCTTTTTCCGATGAGCATATTTTCCTCATCTCAACTGTGGACCATTGGTACGGGGATATCATCGTATATTTTCAAACATTAAAGGTCCCTACTTACCTCTCACGGGATGAGCGGTGACGATTACGTCATGTAGCTAAGAACTACCTTATAGTGGATAACACTTTGTACCACTGTGGGGTAGATTCCATTTTCCATCATTGTTTAACCCATGATGAGGCTGAGGTTGTGATGAACGATTGCCATGGAGAGGCGTGTGGTGGTCATTTATTTGGGATTTCTATAGCCCCAAAAATCTTGAGAGCAGGCTATTTTTGGCCGTCCATATTCAAATATTGCGTTAATGCGGTCAATAAGTTCCACCCTTGCTAGGTGTTTGCACGTAATATGCGCTCGCGTCTAGCCCTGTTACATCCTATTGTCACCGTCGGTCCCTTTACCAAGTAGGGGCTTGATTTTATGGATTGAAACCTAGCTTTGGCTGGGGGGCATCATCATATTATTGTGGCTATTGATTACTTCACGAAATGGGTAGAGGATATGCCCACAGTTAAATCCGATGGTGAGACAGCCGCGCATCTCATTTTCAACCAGATTATCACCTGGTTCGACATTCCAAAAGAGCTTGTCACTGACCATGGCGGGCACTTTCAGAATAAAATGATGGAAGATTTGGCTTCCAAGTTAGGATATAGGCAAGAGCACTCCTCTTCTTATTACCCTCAGGCGAATGGACAAGTTGAAGCAGTGAAAAAATCACTTAAGTCTATTCTCCAGTGAACCATCGCATAAAGCAAGACTAATTGGTATATCATGTTATATCCTACTTTGTGGGCCTATAGAACTGTGGTTAAGACTGCCACTAGTTTTTCTCCTTATCATCTTGTGCATGGGGTGGATTCAGTTTTACTGGTTGAATGCAAAATCCCTTCTTTGAAGCTAGTTGTGGAGCTTTTACCTGACACTTTCGCATTGGAAGAGCGTTTGGTCCACTTAGAGTAGCTTGATGAGTAGCGCCGAGATGCATTAGTGGCTCTAGAGGTTAACAAGCATCGCATCAAGGTCCAATATGATAAGTCTGTCCGTCCAAGGAATTTTAGTGAAGGAGACTTGGTCCTTTTATGGGATCAAGTGAAAGAACCCTTGCGGGCAGGGAAATTTAATCCCATTTGGCATGTTCCTTACATGGTTAAATGAGTCTTAGGGAAAGGCGCCTATGAGCTGGTTGATTATGAAGGGACAACCTTGGCAAAGCCTAGAAATGGGCTCTATCTCAAAAAATACTATGCATGATCTTCAGCCAAGGCTGATTTTTGTATATTATTGTATAGTTTTGCATTGCATAGTTAGGTTTTCTTATGGTGATCAGGTTTGTTGATTAGCTTTCATTTCTTATGGAATATTTCGATGGAGTCTTCCGTTTACACAGGATTCACTGATGGTGCTAGACGCCACACTAAAAACTCAGCTTCGGCTACTTGGGTGATCAAGTATTGTCTTCAGGAGGCGTATGTTTACGGCCTTCTTCAAACAATGTTGCTGAATATAGTGTCGTCATTGAGTTATTGCATGATGCCATTTCACATGGTTTTCATTCTCTTGAGGTACATCTTGATTCGCAGTTAGTGTTTTCACAGCTTAATGGCTTGTATCGCATTAGGGATCCGACAATATTACGAACATTCTTACGTCTTAGATTGCTAGAATGACAATTTGAGAATATAACATGCATTCATGTTCCAAGAATTTTTAATCAAGTTGCTGACTCATATGCTAACTATGTGTTAGATTAGAATTTGTTTCATAGACCATAAGCATATCAGAAACATACATTTTACGCACATGTAAATAAAATAAAATCGATCATCATAAAAGTTTTTCATTAATTTCAAAAAGTGACGTCATAATACATAAGTGTCATATACAGAATTGGGGCTTCCAAGCCACCAAAATATACTACATGGTCATACAAAAATGAATACACTTGGGTCTCTAAACCTGAGGTGGAGGGGGGTTCAATCATGATAGAGCACTACGGCTCTAGCTAGCTGTCGAAATAGTCGAACCCATGCTTGTGGTACACCAACCACCTAGCACTGCATGGCCTCAGGAAAGTCCTCGACTTGTGCCATGGGTGCCCTATGTATCAAATGAACAAAGCTCGTGTGGATGCTTTGGAGCATCTGCTCCACATTCACACCCATAATATCATCTCCTCTTCTCCTCCGTTGATGAAAAGGGAAGCCATCTGGCCGTTGTGGTCCTACATCTGCATATACATGACATATTGTCACTATGTGTCGTCACACCAAAACCATGTCTTTTGAGTTCATATATCAAAAAACACAAAATAATTAAATAATTCAAAACTTAAAAAGTGGGTTTGGGATTCTTTACCTATGTCACCATAAGATTCTCCTGGTGGTAGGGCCATATCTAGGTCTCCGCAGAAGTCTATCCTTGCATAGGGGTAGTCATCTATGGCGACAATTTGTCTCCACCACCATGCAAAGAAATCCATTAGGTAGGGGTTAGCCACCCTACCTCCGCTCAGTCTGCACATGAAATTCACCTAGAATCACTGGGCTAGATACCAAACTCCATGTGGAGCAATTTATACTCTAGGGCTTAGCCTTGGCACCCACTCAAAGAAAAACATGCTCAGTATACTGCCAAACCCAAAGTTCTGCACCATGCCCATATTGCAGTCATTGAGCTGTTGTTTCATGTTTCTTAGCAGCATAGTACTCCATTCATATACTGTAGGTCACATGCACTCTACCGCATAGAAAATCATTGGCCGTGAGGCTTGGTGGAGTGAATCCAACCCTGCAATCCTACCTAGTTCCAAAAGTATGTCCTTCATCCCCAGAATCTAAATAGAGTTTGTCGGTATTTGACTCCCAACCTTTTCCATGTCCGAAAAGTAGTACACAAAGATGTACTCATCTATGGTCAGCCCACCTCCTAGCCCATGATATTGGAGGTTCACCATCTCCCATCGTTAGGACAAAATTGTGATGAAATATATGTCCTCAACCTAAATGCTGAGCGACATCCCATCTATCTGAAATGTCTCAGATTTTGGATCCCAATAGTCCACCAGTAGATGTAGTAGTATTGGTTTGGCCCTCAGGCTGCCAAGACACAAAAACTTGTACAAGCCACATGCCCGTAATGCTTGTTGGGCCATGATATCACCTTGCACAGCTTCCTCAACATCACCATGCTCTCTTTCTCTCCACTTTAGAACCATCTTGCACAAAAACCAAGTTTTTTTTATCAAGATTTACCCTTTAAAACCTTGTCCGCGGCCCTATACGCGACTGTTTTCAAAACAACCGTGTATGTACGGGGATTTTGGTGCATTTTCCATGTATGGTGAGACCTATACGCGGAAAAGGCTCGATTTCCACATGGGCCAAAACACATAAGTTTAGATGGCTCCAAAAATTAAATACACCATGAAATTTGAAAAAATTTGCATCAAAATGAAAGGGAGGAGCATGAGAATCTACCTGGATCAAACGGGGAGGGATTTTTCTTGACGATGCTCCCGAAATTCGATTCCGAAGTTTTGAGCTCAAATGCACTATGTTGGGTAAAAAATTCAAATGGTATGAAAATTTTTAAATTTTTCACTATTTATAAAAAAAAATTGAAATTTTTACCCACTTTCTATAGTTTTTGACTGTTTCTAACCTTTTTTGGACTGTTTGAATTAATTTGATGTTGTAGGAATCCATTTTGAGTGCAGTTTTGACCGTGGCTTTGACCCTTTCATGCTTATTGTAGGTATTATGTCTAAACTTGCATATAGGTTAGGTTTCACATCCATTTGCATTTTTCATAACCTTATGACCATTTCATTTAAACCTTAGGTACGAACCCATTCCATCTTGTCACATATCCTTCTTGCTGCTTTTAGAAGTGACATGTTGTGAATGGTAGAGCTCTACCATACATGGGTATCCTAGTTAGATCATATTTTTCATTTGGTTCCCATGCCGACATTTCTCCTTTAGGGTGTGGGAGTCCTTTGTATAGTACCACCATGACTTTGAGCAAGAGCTTCATACTCCTCTTGACCTTTATCCTAACTATTTTCGTGGGAATCCCTTGTATATGTCAAGTTGTAATTGCATTATCATGAGTTTTTCTTGCCTTATTGAGACTTATGCCAGCTTCCTTGACTTTGATTATCAGCCATATAGCCCGAGCTTGTCTCATATCTAGCCAAGCAGAGCCTCTTTATATATCTTTTGCAGCTTCATTCCCCATTTTTTTACTAGGAGGGGACTTACCCCCGAGTGTCACTATCTTAAAGATGTTTCCTTGCATTGAGCATAGGTATGTTCCCCTACTTGGAACTAGTTTGTTTTCTCCTTGACACTCGTCTCCTCCTAGAATTGTAACTATAAAGAACTTTTATTCTTTTTCAAGATTTTCAAAATATCTGAAAAAGTCCAAAAAAATCAAAAAACCAAAAAGCTAGATAGGAAAAGATGTTATCTTTGGCAGCATTCGAGTTGTGTCGCCTTTGAACAGAGCACTATATATCACACCCATTGGTTGGGTTAATAATTTGACTTTAGGAGCTGTACTCATTTCTTTGAGTTTACCTCCACTGACTGGTTTAGCTTCCAGTCCCTATGGACCCTCTGTTGATGCCTCCTGTGTCGCAGATTTGTCCCAGTTTTGTATGTCGAGTCTATGCTACCTCCATTCAGTCACCATTCACCTTTATGCTCTTGCTCGAAGGAAGTTGAAACATGATTCGACCATTCCTCAATTATCTTGACTTTGCATGTCGGCCATTTTCGGTACTATTACTGGTTTGTGCACATCTTGATTAAGTCCTTCCACATTATAGAGCGTTGTTGAGTACCTCATGTTGGTTGATGGGGGATTCCTTAATGCACTCCTTCCAGTGGATTCCATCCCATTGAATTCATATCATTTAGTATAGGATAGGAGTCTAGAGTAATTTGAGTTCCTTGAGACTTACACTCATTAGTGGTAGGTTCTGTTGCCATCGACAGTTTTGGGAATACATCAATGTCCCCTGATCGATGTGTTATCACTCTAGGAAACTCCTCTAGGTTGCATCTTGAGGATTCCTAGTAAATTAAATGTTTTCTATGGTTTTTCTAACTGGATCAAGTTAAATGACCTATAGGACCTCACACTCTAAAGACATGCATAAAACTCAATCAATGATAAGGCTTCTAACTACCACTATTAAGAGGTTGGATAATAGGGTGAAAAGATGGAGAAGTTACTATGCTGGCAAATTCATATATAAAACAATTACATATAAATGGCTAATCATAACAAGGAAAAGTACTTGCCATTCAACTCATCAACATACAAATAGGATGAAAGCTATCAAACATTGAATAACATGAATTAAACTGAATCAGACATTCAGGCACAAGCACAGAACAAAAAAGATATGGAAGCTAAACATATGATAGCAAAAGAGCTTATATTAGGTCATGAACAATATGAGAATCTTGATAATAATAATGGTCTATAGGTCCTCGAAGTAGAACCCTTGTTTCAAATAAGTATTAGGATTTATAGCATTTACAAAAATATTCAAATCCTGAAAAATTGGATCTGTTTTACTAAAAATAGATAAAATTAATGTTTTTTGCAAAATTAGGTCAGAAACCCTAATTTAACTACTAGTATATCTAACTTTAACTCTTGTTCCCTCATTGAACTCTTTGATGACTGCAGTGAATATTTAAGTAGAGTTGTAACCTGTCATCTGATAGATAAGCCACTGCAAGTAAAAAAAAAGGTAGGGTTTGTGACCCTTTTCTCCTTGATTGTATCCACAAAACTGGAACAGACTTCCCCCAATGGTGCTTTTCAGCAAATTTTCGCTTTGTATTCCATCCTTGAGATAGTTGTATTCTCCAAAACTAGTTTTGTGTGCCAAAATATCGTTCTGCACCCCTTTTTTGCTTTCGGTGTTTAAGGAAGCAGAATCCTAGGTCTGTTAGCTGCCGAAAGCTCTGCTTTCAGTGGCTAATGAACAACTGTTGCATTCTCCTAAGCCATTGAAAGCTTTGTTTTCTGCAAAAAAATTATATTATCCTTTAATCATCCTTTTACACTTCACACGTTATTCTATGGTACTCCTTCACCCTGCATGGGGTTTGGAAAAACAACAACCTCATGAGCTGCCACAAGATCTTGCATGCTTGTTGCTGCCTCTGCTAGGGTTTCTAGTGCAAGATGAGCTTAAGGGATAGGGTTTGAGTTTTTCTCCAGCAACCTCATCAGCTTGATCATTCTGTAAAGTTTGGTGTTATCCCTCATTATCCTTAGATTCCTTATTTTCAGTAGGACATACATCCCTCTCATTTCTAGCAGAGAATTGTGTAACTTAGCATTATTCTTGGTTAATACTACATTATTTCTTTTTACCTCTCCGTCTAAGATCTCCATTTCATGTATTTTCCTTAACAGCTAGTTGATCCTCTGAGACCTAGTTCTACTTGAGGAAGTCTCTAATATTTTTTCATCCTACCCTTCCCTTGGTTTTGGTGAAGGAAACTCCTCATATTCTGCTGCCACCTACTCTGTTAGGTCATCTTTTGCCCTAAAATTTTTGCCAAACTAATGAACACTAGGGCTCAGAGATGGATTTTTTCTTTCAAATATGTGACACATATGTATAAACCGAAAGAGTTTTTTGTATATTTGTTTGTTTTGAGAAAAAACCTCTCTCAATTGTTTGAAAATCATTTTCGTTTTCCTGATATCTGTATTTCAAAAACATGTGTAAAACAGGGAAATTCTAAGATCCAAACATTAGGTCTCAGAGATGGATTTTATTCTCCCAATATGAAATATTTGTAGGAAAACTGAGAGAGGTTATTGTTCATTGACATGTTATGAACAAAAAACTCCAAGTATTTTGAAAAATGATTCTCCAGTCGCTCAGAACAATTATTTTAAAAATATGACTTTTCATAGTAAAATGCCAATTTCGGTGGCTTGGAGCACCCTGAAATTTCAGTATTAGCTGCCGAAAGTCTACTTTCTATGGCTTAGAGACTATTTTGAAACCATTCTTAGCCATAGAAACCTATTTTTTTAGTTTTTTGAGCGGTTCCTCCTCCCTATGCCTGCAAAATTGAAATTCAAACCCTAGGGAAGGATACTACAATGCTGGATCTAGAGAGGGCTAGGCTCGGTGAGAATGCATGCAGATAAATGCGGAGTGTACTGAGGATATGGTTCTGATTTGGAGGGGTTAATCATTTTATTGGTACTTGAGCAAAATGATGGTGATGAATTCTGGTGATAACCTTGAGATAGCCATCCTAGTAATCATTTCCAACTAGGACTTGATGCTTTGTAGATATTTTACTGCGGTCATGGGACAGATGGAGGGAAGATTAGGGTTTTGATTTCCATCAGTCATTTCAGATAACTAACGACCTTTTATCCACCAATTTATGGTTTACTGCAGTCCCCTGGTCTTTTCGGTGGTTTAAAAAGCTAGATTATGACATGCCTCATGCTGACGAGTTTGATTTTGATCGACAGATAATTGTTTTCCTTTTTTGGCCTTTTCAGTGGTTAGGAGAGTCTGGGGTTTAATTCACAAGCTGTCGAAAGCTGGGCTTTTGGTGGCTAATGAACCGTTGGTCCGTTCACCTAAGCCACCGAAATTCTCCTTCTCGGAATTTATTTAAAATGAAGTTTAATGCTCTTTTAATGGTTTAATGTCTTCTTGGACCCATTGCTAAGCCGCTAAAACCAAGACTTTTCGGTGGCTAATGAACTATTGGTAAGTTATCCTAAGCCATCGAAAGTCTCTTTTTCCCAAAATTATAAAAAACGTGATCAACAGGCTTTCGATGTTTAACGTGTTCCTGAGTCAAAATCATTAGCTGTCGAAAGCTGGGATTTTCGGTGGCTAATGAGCTGGGATTTTCGGTGGCTAATGAGCTGTTTGAAAGATCTCCTAAGCCACTGAAAGCTAAAACTTTCAAATTTTTTGGAAAACCGAGCACCAGATATTCGAACTTTGTTAGTTATCCAAACATTGTTCATAATATGACCTGAAATCTTCATCACTTATCGAAAAATAAATTGTCTGAGTGGACTTATTGAAAATTGATTTATTTAGGAGATAACACGATGGATTCTTTCAAGTGGTTGACCTCAACACATCTATTCACACTTGTTAGATTGCACTCTAGTACCTTGATTCCCATTTTCATTATCGATGGGTGATCTCGCTTCTGTTAATAGTATACATCAATGACCGGTAATCAAATGATGGACTACTATGTTTGACCTTGACACCTCTATTCACATAGTAGGACATGTATTCATATCGTTTTGTGTAGAAGACTTTCCATATTGGTGGCATTCCACACATGCTACCTCATTGATCGTGCCAGTGTTCATGAGATTTCAGCTCTTGTGACTTGATTCCAGTGTATGTCAGATATCTTCAGCTTTCATGGAGATCTTGATACTTTGTATATATTCATCATGGATATTTTGATCTATTATATATTGTACGTGGTGATGACCACACATGTCACATTTTGTATATCATGCCTATTCATGGCCATTGTACTCTTATGTATCCAGGACTGCTATATGTATTTGCAGTCATGTGCATAGATTGATTATTGTAATATACTGATGGATGGCTGATTCTTCCACCTGGTTATTCATCATTCCACTTCTGGGATGGATTTATAATGTACTTCTTCCATCATGTCACCCCTCTGAGCTCACACATTAGGGGGCACTTGTTATAGCTGATTTTATCACACATGGTTGATCACACTTTTATGGCCTTCCCTGTCCCTTTGCAGACTCTTTGGACCCCATAGACCATTATTGTACCTTTGATGTTTCCAATATCATCCCTAAAAACAACTATTATTTGTTGTACATGAATTTTAATCCCTTTCTCGCGTATATACGCAAATATTACCCTTAAAACCATGTACATCGAGATGTGTGCATAAGTCCAAATATTTTTGGAGTTTTCCTTGATGTGGATCCGAGTCACTTGTCTCTTGGCCTTCCATATGCCTCGAGATCGCTCAGATTTGACCTTCCATTACCCCATTGAAGCACTATATAAGGAACCCCTTGGATGCATTGAAGAGGAGGAATTGAAGAGCAAGAAAACTATAGTCCATTGTTGTCGTAGCTTGCTTGTACTTGAGTCTGCATCCCTTTGTCCCTTGGAGCACTTTGTGTTTTTCCCAATATTTCCTTTGTTTGTGAGCTTGCTATCGAGAGATGGAGGATTGAGGTGGTGGAGGCCCAGGTGGAGGACTCAGTTTCTCCTGTTTGTAGACATGCCGATAGAGGTTGTCACTTATGTAATCTCTTATTTTATTAACAGAAACATCTTTTCCTGTCCAATGATGTGCATTTAAATAAATGTTGAATCTATGGATGCGTTTAATTGCTTATGCATTATTGATTATATATGCTAGAGTAGGCCTAACACTGTATTATATAGCATGATTTCCTTGTTTACTGTTGTTGAGAGTAAATTGCTAAAGAAAACGGGATTGGAAAAAGCTCAACGAGGATCTACTTCAACCGTCTAGAATAAGGTATGATTTGAGATCCTTTAGTGTTAGATGTTTTATTTCTCTTGCATATTGGGAAGGGATTTATTTCTGTGGTTTCTCTGTGTGTTGTGGTACACCCCAATCCATAGGAATTTTTCTTTGTAACAATAATCATCACCATCATAGTCATCCTCATCATCATCATCATATTCATCATCCTCATCATCATCATTGTCATCATTGTCATCATCCTCATCATCATCATTGTTCCTCATCATCATTTTTGTCATCATCATCATCATCACCATCATTGTTCATCATCATCACCATCATCATCATTGTCATTATCGTCATCATCATCATCATCATCATCATCATCATCATCATCATCATCATCATCATCATCATCATCATCATAGTCGTCATCATCCTCATCATCATAATTGTTCATCGTCATCATCATTCCATTATCATCATCCTCATCATCATAGTCATGGTCATCATCATCATTCCATTGAAAATGCTTGAAAATTAAATCAAAGCAAAGTTTCAAGTAAACCTATCATCATCATCATCATTGTTCCTCAACATCATCGTCATCATCATCACCATCATCATCATCATCATCATCATCATCATCATCATAGTCATTATCCTCATCATCATCATTGTCATCATCCTCCTCATCATCATCATCGTCATGGTCATCATCATCATTCCATTGAAAATGCTTGAAAATAAAATCAAAGCAAAGTTTCAACTAAACCTATCATCATCATCATTGTTCCTGATCATCATTGTCATCATCATCATCCTTATCATCATTATTGTCATCACCATCATCGTCATCATCATCATCATCATCATCATCATCATCATACTCATCATCATCCTCATCATCATCATCATAGTCATCATCCTCATCATCATCATTGTCATCAACCTTGTCATCATCATCACCATCAATGTTCATCATCATCATCATTGTTGTTGTCATCATCATCATCATCATCATCATCCTCCTCATCATCATCCTCATCATCATCATCATCATCATAGTCATCATCCTCCTCATCTTCATCATCATCATCATCCTCATCCCCATCATCATCATCATAGTCATCATCCTCATCATCATCATTTTCATCATCATCATCATCATCATTATCATCACCACCATAGTCATCATCATCCTCATCATCATAATCATCATCATAACCATCGTCATCATAGTCATACTATTCATCATCATCATCATCGTCGTCGTCGTCGTCGTCATCATCATCATCATCATCATCATCATCATCATAGTCATCATCATCGTCATCATCATTGTTCGTTGTCATGGTCATCATCAGCATGCTCATCATCGTCATCATCAACGTCATCATCGTAATCATCATCATCATTATCATAATCATGGTCATAGTCACAGTGATCATCATCATCATCATCATCATGACCACCATCATTGTTCATCATCATTTTCATTACCATCATCATCATCATCATCATCATCCTCATCATCATCATCCTCCTCCTCCTCCTCATCATCATTGTTCATCATCAGCATTCCACTGCAAATGCTTGAAAATAAAATCAAAGAAAAGTTTCAACTAAACCTATTATCATTATTCGTCATCATCATCGTCATCATCATCCTCATCCTCATCATCATCATCATCATCATCACCATCATTGTTCATCATCATTGTCATCGTCATCATCATCATCATCTTCATCGGCATCATTATAGTCATCATCATTGTCATCATCCTTATAATCATCATCACTGTCATCATCATCATTGTCATCATCCTTATAATCATCATCACTGTCATCATCATCATCACCATCATCATCATCGTCGTCGTCGTCATCATCATCACCATCATTGTTCATCATCATAGTCATCATCATCCTCATCATCATCATAATCGCCGTTGTCAACATCATCATCCTCATCATCATCATAATCATCGTCATCATAGTCATAGTCATCGTGATCATCATCATCATCCTTATCATCATCCTCACCATCATTGTTCATCATCATCGTCATTGTCATCATCATCATCATCATCATAGTCATCATCCTCATCATCATCATTGTCATCATCATTGTCATCATCCTCCGCATCATCATCGTCATTGTTCATCATCATCATTCCATTGCAAATGCTTGAAAATAAAATCAAAGCAAAATTTCAACTAAACCTATCATTCATCATCATCATCATCATTGTTCCTCATCATTGTCATCATCATCGTCATCATCCTCATCCTCATCCTCATCATCATCACCATCATTGTTCACCATCATTGTCATTGTCGTCATCATCATCATCATCATCATCATCCGCATCATCATCATCATAGCCATCATCCTCATAATCATCATCTTCACCATCATTGTTCATCGTCATCATCATCATCATCATCATCATCATCCTCATCATCCTCATCATAGTCATCATCCTCATCATCATCATTGTCATCATCCTCATCCTCATCATCATCATTGTTCATCATCATCGTCATGGTCATCATCATCATTCCTTTGAAAATGCTTGAAAATAAAATAAAAGAAACGTTTCAACTAAACCTATCATCATCATCATCATCATCATCATAATCATTGTTCCTCCTCATCATCATCATCCTCATCATCATCACCATCACCATCGTCGGCATCATCGTGTTGCAGCTGCAACTATTTTCCACAAGAAATTTTAATTTTAAGCGTGCCCCCCCTTAATTTTTTTAGTATTTAGAAGATTTAAGGAGTCCCATGACTTTATAAAAGCTTGTCCGGGACTTGATTTTTTTTGAAAAAATTGAGTGTTTGTCTGCTTATATTGGATGTATAGTTGACTAAGTTTCTGATGCATCGGATGCATAGTTGACTAGCTCCCCGATATGCCCATCGGGAGCATTCCGAAGTTTTCTTCGATATATCGGATGTCGTTTCGTCTATTGTATCGGAGGCAGTTTTCCCAATCTTCCGGAACCCTAGTCTAGAGTGGTTCCGATGAGCTGGGTCTCCTTTTTCCTATTGTTCTCCGATATCCAATTAAGTTGGTGAAATGTTCTCACTGTGCATTGTGTCTGTTGGAATAAGCCGAGGATTTAGTGGTGCTACCAACCGACGCTGCAGAAGCGTAGTGCAGGCTCTATCCACGACTTCATGTTGTTATCATCGATACCGAGATAAGTTAGTATTGTCGCCTACTGATGTGTGTTTCCATCCGATGTCCCGGGTATGAAGCGGTGAATTGATCCGACGTAGGGTTAGTTTTTCTTTCCTACCAGGTTAACTTACCCCTCTCACAGCCAAGCTTATACAGCCATAGATTTTGTATGAAGTGTCATTATCACCGTGTTGGTTTCCCATTGGATTCTACACATCTGTCGAATGTCTGGACAAATTGTTTACTTGTGGAGTTCATTGCTTGTCTAGGTCATCTACAGAGTTTTTTCAGGTAGGAATCTCCTAACTATTTTATTTTTCTCAGCATTGTTTCGTTTTACCTGCGTGTCCTTTTGGGGTTAGGTATTTCTTTTTGCCGCAGGGGTTTTGTAAAAAACAACGGTGGGTTTTCTTTATTTAAGGTTTAATCTGTCTATTTGTGAATGTCGTTTCACTCAGCTGGTTCTTTTCTCACCCAGCTTTTGTGGTTATTTTTCAACGACCATGAGTGCATATTTGACAGTTATTTGGAAAGCAAGGGCAGGGTGCAGACGAGCATTTCGTCGTCTGCATCGCCCCTTTAATTCTTGCCCCATTTTAAACCCAAGGCTACGTGGCCATGTTTTGAGAAGCGGTAGGTTTCCATGGGATGTAGGAGTAATGCGTCAGTGAGAGGGGATTTTTAGGGTTTTAGCGGTCCACAGTTTTTAAGGTTTTGCTCTCAGTCAAGAATTCTACCTGTAGATATAAGGGTGTTCTAAAGATTTAGGTTTTTCCCTAGCAAAGTTTTTCGCAGATTGGGGCAAATAGGTTTTGCAAGTTTCGTGTTGTTTCCTCTTGTACCAAAGGCCATTTATTTGATAAAATAAATTTATCTAGCATGCATATTGATGGGATGGTAATACTTTGTTTGTTTTATAGTTGCTTTCAATACATAGTTTGCTTGAACAAATGGAATAAAACTATTTTTGCATGATCAATATAGGCTAATCATTAGCACAACAATATGCCACAAAAGCAGAGAAAGAAGGCCCAAGAAGCTGAGGAGGAACCAAAAGTAGAGGTAATAACCAGAATTGAGGTTATTTATGAAGATACTAAAGCCATTACTGGAGTTGAGCCGGAATATAAATGGGGAGAGGTATACATAATGATTTCAAACCAGAGTGTTACAGAAGTTGGGTTCGAGGATCTGCCTATATATGCTAACATTGAGAGATCAACCATTATGAAGGTGGCTACTAGACCTGAACCTTTCCCTTGTTCAGAGGTGATAGGGTGGATTCTTCCAAGGGCAGGTGTAACGAGGATGATACTTGCCAACACCGAGAGGCAGGGTTAAGCTGTATATAAACTAGCCTATGTATCCATGGCTTATAATTTACCAACACCACAAACCTATTTGACTGAGAGTTGGTTGAAAGAGCTCAACCTAGATATGGTGGAAACAGTTAAAAAAATGATGATCCCAGGTAAAAACTTCCATACGAGGTCGTTCGGAGAGTACGAGAAATCAACCCTCCACACTCCATACAAGTTCATTGCATTGATGTTGAACATAATTTTCGAAGGGCTAATGGAAAAATATTTAAAATAGGTTGGGTACCAGTGATATTTTTTGTGGCCACCCAAGGTACAATCTTTAATTGGGAAAATATAGTGTCCAACAGCCTGTCAGCTTGTATAAGTGCAACATTGGGAGAAGTGTCCCAGAAGAAGATAGAGTTTTATATGAGTTCAATATTGATTGATTGCATTTTATGTACTCGGCCATTCCCAGCATTGAAGTGCCAATGGGATAAAGACCGAGGCCCTGTGTATGCTGCCCATAAATTATTCTGGGCTCACAAATATTATAGCCATTACAAGGATATTTGTGAGAATTTCATTATTCCATTATATAGATTGATTTTCTTGGTTGAATGTAATTTTATGTCAGAGGAAGCTCTAAAATTTGTCCAAAACAACGAGTGACTATTATTTGACAGAAGAGGACTTGTATTTAAGAATGTACAGTGGTTCAAGGGCTCCTTCCCTTCTACCTAGGTGTGTTACAGACTATGTGATCCATAAAGAGGCTATGAGATAGTTGTACATTGACGTAGTGGGAAATTTCATATTTGAGCAGAAGAAGGTAGTATGCCCTGCAGTACCCTTTTTTATAGGGAGTTACAAATTTTCCAAGGTAAAAACTGCAGTAGAATTTGTTAAGGAAGTAGAGTATTTTCACTTCGATGAAATGAGTTTCCATAGAAATGAATTTGAGGATAAAGTTGTTTATTGTTGCACAGCAGCTGGAGCGCATTTTGAGTATATAGATTTATGGGATAAAGATGAAGAGGTCTTCTGGAATGCTCAAAACATGACAGCTTTGAGGAGAATATTGAAACAAAAGATAACTACTGTTGGTGGGAAAGGAAAAGCTGCTGAGAAAATTAAAGGAAAGAAGAAGAAGAATAAGTAAAGATAAGAGAAGAAGAAGCTCACAGGTTAGCACAGGAAGCAAAGGACTGGTTGCGAGTCGAAGAAGAAGAAAAGAGAGAGACAGCTGAAGAGGTGGCAAAGAAGGTAGAAGAAGAAAAGAAAAGAAAAGAAGAAGAAGAAATACATAGAAGGAAGAAAGAAAGTGAGGCATTAATATTAGAAGATGCTAATAAGGAAAAAGAGCAAGAAGAAAAGGCAGTTGAAAAATTAAGAGAAGAGACATGAGAATAACAAGACCCTGTTGATCAAGGACAGGCTTAGTCTAATACTGATGCATTCGAACCTGCTATTCTATCTAGTAGTATAGCAAGAGGGAATCCATTATCAATATCTGGGATTGAGTTGATTCCTTCTTTTCCCACTGAAGGGGATGAATTGCTCGATTTAAACACCATTTTCTATGACAAGGTAAAAAAGAGGATTGTTAAAAGAATGAAGAAAAATGTGAACATTGGAGGTAAGATAAGAGTGATGGTGACCGATAAAATAGTGGTTGACAGTACCAACAAATATCCCTGATTAATGGCCAACAATGGGGTAGCCCTATCCCTACATACTGAAAATAATGTGGATAGAATAATGACATATTTAGAGAAGTCCCATAAGAAGGTTGCACAGTTGAAAGAGACCTTAAAAAAGGAGAGAAATGAAAGTCAGAATTTGAAAAGGAAATATGAGGATATGATTAGTAAAATTGAGATATCCAAGGTGGAGTGTCAGACTCTACAATCAAATAAATATGCTTTGGTATTATCCACAAGTAATGTAGAAAAGGAGTCTAAGGCCATCTTGGAAGATTTTGGGAAACTCCAGAAGAGACATCAGGTTTTGGAGGCAGAAAGAGATAATCTGAAATTGTCAGTTGAAGAGTTGAATCAAGAAAAGGGATAGTTAAAGGATAAAGTGACAGAATTGGAGTTGCAAAAGGCTACTGCAGAAGGGAAATCTAAGTTGTATGAGACTCAGGTAGCATCCTTGGAAAATTATAAAAATTCATTGGAAGTCTCATTGAAGATAGCTATGGAGCAGAAGGAAGATGTTGAACCTTTGAAGAAGCACGCTCTTACACTAAGGAATAGGATCCATCAAATGCAGATTCAGATGGAGGAAGAGAGCTTAAAGGTTCAACAGGTTGAAATAAGGCTAGAGGAAATTATAAATACAACTTCTTATTTTTTGGATAGGACACAGGACATCCTGCAAGCTCTATAGGGATGAATGACTTGGTTAGAAACAAATAAGGAACCTCCAGCAGGTGTACCTATCAAGGACCTAGAAACAGTAAAGATGGGATATGAGCTGATTGAGTTTGCAAGTAAAGCAGCGTAAGAATTAGTAAAGATAGTTAAGAGGACAAAGGGTGTGTGTACAGAATTATGTAGGAAAGTTCTCCTAACTTATAATCGATGTCAGACCTCTGCTAAAAGGAAGTTAGAAGAGCTTCCCGATCATGAAATGTTTTTGAAGCGATTGCGGGAACGATGGCAGGAGGATGAACAGGCTATTCAGCTAGTGAAGGGATTGGATGAGAAAGTGCTCAAAACTAAATAGCACAGGCAGCAGTTAGCAATCATGTATTGGAAGACCAGCTTCGACTGATACCAGCTAGAATCGTGAATATAAAATCTCAAGCTGTTAAGCATGAGATTACTATAAGATTTCTAGAACCTTTTGGTTTTGAAAACATAGCAACAAATGCAAATGCATGGAGGAGATTTATGAATGAGCAAGTTGGTCCATCCTAGTTGGACTGTTTATTAATTCTGTTTATATTGTATTTATCTTTTTTGAGTCCCTACGCTAAAGGACAAAACTTTGTAAAGGAAAGGTTAGGGAAAGCCCAAAAGGCAAAGAGGGAAGTTCAAGAGTTTTGTTGTGTGTATAAATATAGGAGAATTTGATGTATGAAGGGACCTTTTTTCAAACTATCTTTGTGCAATGTTATTGTAAGAAGAACTATTTCATCTTATAATAAGGAGTTTATATTTTCGGCTGGAGAAAGCGATGTGGAGTTTCAAATGCTTTCCATAGACTAGTTGAATGTGAACTACTTCTGTTTCAGCTTGTTTCTATGAACTATGAGATCGTTCCAACTCACGAATTATTTCATGTTGTGAATGTTTTCCTGTTTATTTCTGTGAAATTTCCATATCATACCTGAGTAATGAATGTTTTAATTGATGATGAGCTGTCTCTTTGGTTATCTGTCTACTTATATTCGTGTATTTGAAATATGAATAGCTATCTGTAGTATTCTAAATGCATGTTATACGGTACATTACTCATTATTAATTACATTTTTTCTCCCTGGGGATAGGCTAGATAGATTTAGTTAGCACTAGTATAATTTGTTTTCATGTTCATGATTTAGAAAGAAAAGAGGTAAGACAAGAGGTAAGAACCTGCACATCACATTATGACACTCTTCGTTATCTCTATCAACTACACGTAGTTAGGCACTCTCATATCATACATAAATATAAAACTAAAAAAAAAATTACATGGTGGACCGGGCTGCAACCAGTAAAACAAGCTCTAATCGTTACTTGACCCATGGTAGCCAGACTGTAAACTGAATGGATTCCCCATACCAAACAATAACAAGTTAATTGGGAATGCTTATTGGGGAGAATCCTTATTGTTGTCACCTATGATTTTCCAAGCCTCAACAGTTTTGGCGCTAGAAGGAGGTCCACCAGTGCATGGCTAGTCGAGGAAAGTCATTTTCTTGAGATCACTCCACCGGTGACAGTTCTGAAACTAGTTTGCCTCAGAAACCCACTCCTGAAGAAAAATAAAAGGGGTATCTCTATCCCATTGATAACGAAGTAGTTTAATATTTAAGGAGGATTACCAGGGCGTATGCAAAGAATATTGGAGGGTTACCTATTATTCCTGCTTTACCTAGAAGAGAGTATCGTAAGAAAGATCGTCCTCAATTAGAAGATTCAGTGTTGGTGGAAGATCTTGAAGAATTGGTAGAAACAGCCTTGCAATAAGTTGTCCAACCTCTGAATCAGTTGGGGGCAGATTCCCCTCACTGTTCTCCTTTTTGAACTCCTTTCTAGTCTCCTCATCAATCTCCAATCAGAATCATGGCCAATGTGAATGCAAATCATCCACCTCCACACCCTGCTTGGAGGGCTAGATCTGCTTTGAACTTAACCCCTCCATTGCATGCTATGCCTTAGAGTTTTGACAAAGATTTAGCCAAGTTTGAACCAAATGAAGGAATTATTATGGATGATCATTTACAGAGTTTTTATGTGGCTTTAGAGGGATTGCAAGCAGCAGAACATGAAGATGTAGTCTGCAGATTATTCCCACATACACTGAATGGAAAAGCAGCTTCAAGGTATTTTTCCCTTCCAAAAAACTCAATCACAAATTGGAATATTTTTGAGAGACTGTTTAGAAACAAATACGAAATCCAGAAAACTCACGCAACTTTAATGAAAGGATTAGTTGCCCTAAAGAAGGAAAAGAAAGAAAGGGTACATAATTTCACTTAGAGGTTTGCTACCTACCTGAATAACTTCGATGCAGCTGACAAACCATCCGTGCATGCCCCAATTGAGTATTATACCTCAGCTCTTGGGCCTGATCTAGCCATGTTTGTCAAGAGATCAGTTAGACCCACTTTGGTAGATACTTATGAAGAAGTTGAGAAGGTGGAGGTGGAAATGGAGAGTATAAACCACTATCATGTGCAGTCAGAAGAAAAAACTTATGGAAACAAAAAGCCTCTATTATTAACTAATCCTAAAGATGAGTGGTCAGAGGAGTTAGATGCCAGTGGTGAAGATGATGCAGAAGTTGTCAAACAAGGTGATTGATTTGGAAAAAGAGAAGGAGGTACATAAAAAATACAAGCCTTATTGTAAAAATAGAGATGATAACAATCAACCCAATCCTCCCCCACATAGTCGCTCAGCCATGAATTTGACATATGTAGGAATGGGTCACTTTTGTACATTCCATCAGAAGCCTCATTCAGAAAAGAACTTCCCACAATGGATAAATTCCATGACCTTAGTAATGAATCAATTGTTCGATTCCAAGTTGACAGAAACTACAGATGAGAAAGAGAAGGGTAATGAGCCAGTAGAGATCCAAGAGGAAGACACTTAGGTCTTATGGGATTGTGTTTCCATGTTCAATATAGAGGATGAAGATATCACTAAAGAAGATGATATACCAGAGACAAATGTTACAACAATGAGTCGAAATTCATTAAAAGAAGATAACATGATACTGCCCAAAATTAAGAAACTTCAGGAGAACATAAAAAAGATCAAAAAAAATTCTCAGAAAGTGAATATACCATAGTTTGTCATCACAAGTCAGAGTCCCAAGAAAAGGAACATGCCTATAAAGTCTACCAAAAATAAAGCTGAGAATGTAAAAAAGAATTCTACTGAACATGAAGTGGGATATGACATTATGGAAGATATTAGAAGGGCCAAATAAAATATCTCTTCGTTTGAAATGTGCAATCTACCCCAACAAAAGGAAAAGATGTTGAAAGCACTTGAAACACCTGTGAAGGAACCCCATAAGGATAACCAAGCTAATGAAGAGATTGGTGAAGCAAGTTCAGAAGGAAAGTCTAAGTATAGAACTCCAGAATTCCTCCTACCTTTTGAAATTTTCAATTACAATGTACATAACTATTTAGTGGACTCTTGGGCATCAGTAAATGTCATGCCACTTGCAGTTTTCAAGCAAATTAATGGTCAACCTAAGCCCACTACATGCCAAGTCATCCAATTGGATAGGACTGCAGTAAAAGTGTTAGGTGAAATGGAATATGTCCTGATTCATTTATCAGCGGATGAAAGAGTCTACCAGTGCATAGACATTGTTGTAGCATACATCCCGGATGTATACGGTCTGGTTTTGAGATGGGATTGGGCTGTGAAATTCGAAGGATATTTTGAATCATATTGGTCACATGTATGGTTACCTTATAAAGGTTGTTAGAATCAAATAAAAGTGTTGAGGGAACCTCAAATGAAATACAATGTAACTCCATTGGAAGGCAAGAATGAACCTGTAAATTCTGTGTTGGGAAACTATTTTCTTGAACTTGAACCAAGAAATTTCTAAGCTGAAGAAGCCAGTAACATATCAAACACCGAGCCCAATCTCCTTCAGTTTTCACGAGCTGATAAAATTGATTTTAATATAGTATATTTAGTCCGAGAGGTAGTTAGTAGTTCAAATGCAGCACAAGTAGAAAGTTTTTGGAT
This sequence comes from Pseudotsuga menziesii, assembly GCA_001517045.1. NCBI lineage: Eukaryota > Viridiplantae > Streptophyta > Pinopsida > Pinales > Pinaceae > Pseudotsuga > Pseudotsuga menziesii. Next base: position 266,407 of record LPNX010545526.1, on the reverse strand, counting down.
TCTTTATTTTGCTGGTTCTAAAACCTTGGAAGGGTCAGGAGTTGGCTGTGTCCTGATCGATCCAAGAAAAAATAAATATTTTCTTTCATGTATATTAGAATTTGAATGCACAAATAACACAGCTAAATACGAAGCATTATTCCAAGGACTAAAAAAAGAAATAGAATTAAAGGTAAAAAATCTAAAGGTATTCGGAGATTCTAAAATCATTGTTAAAAAAATTCAGAACAAAATTAACCGCATATCACCACATTTGAAGGCTTACCAAAATGAATTTTGGGATTTATTAATAAATTTTCATGCATTCAATATTTATTCAATTCCTGGAGAAAAAAATGCAGCAGCTGAATTGCTAGCTACCTCAGCTGCAAGGTTGGTACCTACATATAACAAATGTTCGATTGAATTGCTTTTCACGCCTTCTGTTCCAGACAACATCACCAATCTAAGGGTGTTTGATGATTATCAACAAATATTGGAATGTTTAATGAATAATTATACATTTAAAGGAGCCATAATAGATGATGAAGAACATCAAGCAGACCTGTAGAACGGAAATTTCATTCTGAAAGGAGTCAGAAATTTGGAACAGATTTTTGATTTAGACAACAAGTTCCGAAAGCCAGTGAATGTCAAGACACATAGCTCATCTTTACAATTTGAGATGATAAATCTAGGGATAGAGAATGAACCCAAATATGTGAGTTTGGGGAAGTGTTGTTCACCCGGTGAGAGGAGTAAATTCATCATTTTATTCAGACAATACAAAGATGTATTTGCTTGGACCTACGAGGACCTAAAAACATATGACACCAAAATTAAACAACATGTTATTCCAATCAAAGTTGGAGTCAAACCTTACCAGCAACCTCTAAGAAAGATGCATCCCAAATTAGAGCCCCTAATTCAAAGTGAGGTGAAAAAGCCGCTAGATGCTAAAATCATATTTAAAGTCAGACATTCAAATTGGGTCTCAAACTTGGTACCGATGCGGAAAATTTCTAGACATATCAGAATTTGCGTTGATTTCATAAATCTAAATCATGCATCAGATAAAGATAATTACCCTGTCCCACCCATGGAACAAATATTAAAAATGGTCTCAAGTTCTAAACTGTTTTCTCTACTAGATGGGTTCTCAGGTTATAACCAAGTGCTTATAGCAGAAGAAGACAGGCTTAAGACTACTTTCAGAACCAAGTGGGGGACTTTTGTGTATAGAAGGATTCCCTTTGGACTCATTAATGCCTGAGAAACTTTCCAAAGGGCTATGGATATAGATTTTTGCGGTCTTATTGGTCGTAGTATTGTGGTTTATTTAGATGATGTCACGATATTTGTGAAAAAGAGAGAAGAGCATGCATTTCATTTAAAACATATTTTCGAACGTTGTAGAAAATATGGCATTTCTTTAAATCCTAAGAAATGTGTGTTCGTTGTCACGGAAGGAAAGCTATTGGGTCATGTTATTTCCAAAAAAGGGATCTCAACAGACCTAGAATGAATTAAATCCATAGAAAAGATCCCTTTACCCCATAATAACTAGGGTATGCAATCTTTTATGGGGACAATAAATTTCGTGCGAAGGTTTATGCCAGACTTTGCTCAAATCGTCAAACTTTTGCAACAAATAGTGAAGCAAAGTGTCCAATTCAAGTGGAATGATTCAGAGAAGGGTGCATTTGACAAGATTAAAACGTACATAGCTCATGCACCATCACTTAAAAGTCCTAACTTTAAAAATAATTTTATCTTATACACTTTTGCTTTGGATGATTCATTACCAGCAGTGATTATGCAGAAAGAAGAAGGGGGAGATGAATACCCCATATCATTTATGAGCACTGGTCTACAAGGGGTTGAATTGAACTATCTTGCAGTCGATAAACATGATTATGCAGTTTTTAAGGCAGTAAAGCAATTCAGGCCATACATACTTAAGAACCGCACAAAAATAATAGTCCCACACCTAGCAGTACAATCGCTTTTTGTACAAAATGAATTGGGAGAAAGAAGAGGAAACTGGGTGACTGCTTTGCAAGAATATGATCTTGAATTCAAACCAGCAACCATAATTAAAGGACAAGGACTCTGTAATTTGATGGGTGAGGGTCAAAAAAAGGAAGATAACTGCTGCGATAATGAATTTGAATTACACATGGTGGATGTATGTCCTCTATTCACAGCTCCAGAATCCTGGTATAGAGATTTGATTCATTATCTGCAAGAACGATGTTTGACAGAACATTGGAATCCCAAGCAAAGGAGAGCATTACTTCTTAAATCATCCTTATATCATATTATTGATGGAGCGTTGTTTATAAATAATTATGATGGAGTCTTTCTTATATGCTTGGAACATGAAGATGCAAAGAAGGTTGTAGCAAAATTACATGATGGACCTGCTGGAGGTAATTTTTCAGGAGACACAACAGCACACAAGATTCTTAGAGTTGGATACTACTGGCTAACATTGTTTAAGGATACTCATGCTCATGTTAGAAAGTGTGATACTTGCCAAAGGAGTGGTGGGAGGCAAGCCAAAGCCGCAGGACCATTGAAACCAGTGATTATCTCATAACCATTCGAGCAATGGGGGATTGACATTATTGGAGAGATCAATCCAAATTATTCATTGTAGCATAAGTACATCCTGATGGCAACCGATTATTTCACCAGATGGGTAGAATCCATTTCATGATGTAAAGTAAATGAAGATGCAGTTATGGACTTTCTACAAGATCATATTATGACCAGGTTTGGGGTTCCAATTTCCCTGGTTTTTTATAATGCTTCGTATATTTCATCTATTAAATTGATTTCATTTGCTAATGAAAAAGTAATTAAGCTACACTATTCTGCAAACTACTATCCACAAGGAAATGGTTTAGCAGAATCCACAAATAAAAACCTGATTAAAATTTTAAATAAAACCATTATAGAAAATCAAAGGAGCTGGCATCTAGCTTTGCCTAATGCACTCTGGGCTGATAGAGTCACACCCAAGAACTCCTTAGGTGTGTCACCCTACACTCTTGTCTATGGGAAAGAAGCTATCTTACCTCATAATATTATGTTGCCATCTTCTATACTAGCCCAAGACTCTAGGGGTACTGATAATGAAATTCTGCAAATCCGAATTCACAATCTACTAAAGGTAGAGGAGTCTAGGTCCAAAGCCTGAGAAAGGTTTAAACATCAACAAGAAATGGTGAAGAGATGGTTTGACAAACACAAAGCTGGGAAAAAGGAATTTGAGGTAGGTGATTTGGTTCTTAAGTGGAATCACCCGCATGATGAGAAGGGAAAGCACACTAAATTTCAGCAACTATGGATAGGCCCTTTTCATATTGTAGAGAAGATAGGCCCCTCAACTTACAAATTGTGAGACCTACAGGGGTGGGAGGAGAACTTACCAATAAATGGTTTAGTTCTCAAGCCTTATTTTTCTTAATGGTTTTGATATTGTTTTTTCTTGTACTTAAATAAATGGTTTGATTTGTTCGTTTTCTTTTCCCAGATTAGTTTCAGTTGATTTACTTTTACTTGCTCAAGTTTTGATTGCTTGTAAATATTGGTTTGTTTATCTTTCAATAAATTAGCATGACTTTTGGTTTTGGAGTTCATCAAAGTTCTGGATAAACTAAAATATTTGATCAAAGACTGCCCGCTATTTACCCAAACGCAATGTTCAAGTATTATTTAATACTACAAGATTATTTGAATGGATTATGAACACATTGAAGTCCTACTTAATCCCTATAAAATAACTAAGGATAGAAAAGTCTAGAGTACTATTTTTAGGCTCCATTCATTTCACACTAAAGACTATCCTAGGGGGGTTAATAGCAAAAGACCCATGGAAAGGAAGTAGGGTAAACAGTGTATTATATTTAAATGATCCCATGCCATAGTTGAAAGCCAAAAGGCTAACAAGAGTCAAAATCTCCTAAGAAGCGAATATGTACCAAAACACACACTGAACAAAAAATCAGTTTGAATAAGATTGCTAAAAATTTCTTCTCCATCCGTGAGTTGAAATCAAAATATCTCTCACACAAAAGGACACTATGGATAGAGGGGCCTAAACTAAAATTCAAAAAGAAAGCAATTAGGGAGGACTCAAAAGGACAAAAGTCTAGAAGCATCAAGAGAATGCAAATTGGCATGGGAATGAGGAACAAACGGATATATCTGTTTACCACCTGTTACAATGCTGAGGTGTCTAAGTTGGAAGCTATCCAAAGGCAGAGGTAAAATAAACCTCATATCTTCGGCCTCTGAAAATTTAACGAGACTTTGAAATCATGGTTCCCTTTTCTTCAAATTTGGACTATCATCAATGCTTAAAGTTCATAAATCTCGTATTCTGGAAATCCAGATATCTTGAAGAAATCTAATAAAGTAATACAGTCAAAACACCATGATGTTCAAAGGATAATTTTTTCAGAGTTTTGTGTCTGCCAGGTAGTCACCAATTGTTGCAACTACAACTATTTTCCCCAAAAAAATTTAATTTTTAGGGTCCCCCCATTTTTTTTTTAGTATTTAGAAGATTTAAGGAGTCCCATGATTTTATCAAAGCTTATTCGAGACTTGTTGTTTTTAAAAAAAGTTGAGTGTTTGTCTGCTTATATCAGATGTATAGTTGACTAATTTTCCGATGCAACGAATGCGTATTTGACTAGCTCCCTGATATGCCCATCGGGAGCATTCCGAAGTTTTCTCTGATATATTGGATGTTGTTTTGTCTATTGTATCAAAGGCAGTTTTTCGATCTTCTGGAAGCCTAGTCTGGAGCGGTTCCAATGAGCTGGGTCTCCTTTTGCCTATCCTTCTCTGATATCCGATTAAGTTGGAGAAATGTTCTCGTTGTTGGCTGTGTCTGTTGGAATAAGCTAAGGATTTAGTGGTGCTGCCAACCGACGTTGTAGAAGCGTAGTGCAGGATCTATCTGCGACTTCAAGTTGTTATCGTCAATACCGAGATAAGTTAGTTATGTCACCTGCCAATGTGTGTTTCCATCTAATGTCCTAGGTATGAAGCACTAAATTGATCCGATGTAGGGTTAGTTTTTCTTTCCCACTAGGTTAAATTACCCCTCTCATGGTTGAGCTTATAAAGCTGTAGAGTTTGTATGAAGTGTCATTATCACCGTGTTAGTTTCCCATTGGATTTTGTGCAGCTATCGACTATCTGGATGATTTGTTTACCCATGGACATCATTGTTTGTCTAAGTCGTCTGCAGAGTTTTTTCAGGTAGGATTCGCTTAATTATTTTATTTTGCTCAGCATTGTTTCATTTTACCCAGGTGTCCTATTAGGGTTAGGTATTTGTTTTTCCCATGGGGGTTTTTAAAAAAATAGCGGTGGGTTTTCTTTATTTAAGGTTTAACCTATCAATTTGTGAACGTCGTTTCACTCAGTCGGTTCTTTTCTCACCCAGACTCTGTGGTTATTTTTCAGCATCCATGAGTGCATCTTTGACAATTTTTTGGAAAGCAAGGGCAGGGTACAGATGAGCGTTTCATCATCTGCACCACCCCTTTCGTTCTTGCCCCATTTTAAACCCGAGGCTGCGCGGCCATGTTTTGAGAAGCGGTAGGATTCCATGGGATGTAGGAGGAATGCATAAATGAGAGGGAGTTTTTAGGGTTTTAGCGGTCCGCAGTTTTTAAGGTTTTTCTCTCAGTCAAGAATTCTACTCATAGCCATAAGGGTGTTGTGAATATTTAGGGTTTTCCCTAGCAGATGTTTTCGCAGATTGGGGCAGATAGGTTTTGCAAGTTTTGTGTTGTTTCCTCTCGTACCAAAGGCCATTTATTTGATCAAATAAAGTTATCCAGCATGCATATTGATGGGATGGTAATAATTTGTTTATTTTATTGTTGCTTTCAATACATAGTTTGCTTGAGAAAATGGACTAAAACTATTTTTGCATGATCAATACAGGCTAATCATCAGCACAACAATATGCCATGAAAGCAAAAAATTAAGAAGGCCCAAGCAGCTGAGGAGGAACCAGAAGTAGACGTAATAACCATAATTGAGGTTATTTATGAAGATACTAAAGTCATTACTGGAGTTGAGCTGGAATATAAATGGGGAGAGGTATACAAAATGATTTCAAACAAGAGTGTTCCAGAAGTTGGGTTCAAGGATCTGCCTATATATGCCAACATTGAGAGATCATCCATTATGAAGGTGGCTACCAGACTTGAAATTTTCCCTTGTTCAGAGGTGATAGGGTGGATTTTTCCAAAGGTAGATGTAACGAGGATGATAATGGACAACACCAAGAGGTAGGGTTATGCTACATATAGCCACAGCCTATGTAACCATGGCTTATAATTTACCAACACCACAAACCTATTTGACTGAGAGTTGGTTGAAAGAGCTCAACCTAGATATGGTGGAAACAGTTAAAAAATGATGATCCCAGGTAAAAAACTTTGTACGAGGCCGTCCAGAGAGTACGAGACATCAACCCTCTGCACTACATATAGGTTCATTGCATTGATGTTGAACATAATTTTTGGGAGGGCTAATGGAAAAAGATTTAAAATAGGTTGGGTACCAGTGATATTTTTTGTGGCCACCCAAGGTGCAATGTTTAATTGGGAAAATATAGTGTCCAACATCCTGTCAGCTTGTATAAGTGCAGCATTAGGAGGAGTGTCCCTGAAGAAGATAGAGTTTTATATGAGTTCAATATTGATTGATTTCCTTTTATGTACTTAGCCATTCCCAGCATTGAAGTGCCAATGGGATAAAGATTGGGCCCCTGTGTATGCTGCCTATAAATTATTCTGGGCTCACAAATATTATAGCCATTACAAGGAGATTTGTGAGAATTTCATTATGCCATTGTATACGTTGATTTTCTTGGTTGAATGTAATTGTATGTTAGAGGAAGCTCTGAAAGTTGTGCAAAACAACCAGAACTATTATTTGATAGAAGAGGGCTTGTATTTAAGAATGTATGGCGGTTCAAGGGATCCTTCCCTTCTACCTAGGTATGCTACAGACTATGTGATCCATAAAGAGGCTGTGAGATAGTTGTACATTGACGGAGTGGGAAAATTCCTATTTGAGCAGAAGAAGGCAGTATACCCTACAATACCCTTTTTTATAGGGAGTTACAAATTTTCCAAGGTAGAAACTGCAGCAGAATTTGTTAAGGAACTAGAGTATTTTCACTTTGGTGAAATGAGTTTCCATAGAAATGACTCCGAGGATAAAGTTGTTGATTATTGCACAGCAGCTGGAGTGCATTTTGAGTATATAGATTTCTGGGATAAAGATGAAGAGGTCTTCCAGAATGCTCAAAATGTGACAGCTTTGAGGAGAAGATTCAAACAAAAGATAACTACTATTGGTGGGAAAGGAAACACTGTTGAGAAACTTAAAAGGGAAGAAGAAGAAGAAGTAAAGAAAGGAAAAGAAGAAGCTCACAGGTTAGCACAGGAAGCAGAGGACTGGTTGCGAGCCGAAGAAGAATAAATGAGAAAGACAACTGAAGAGGCAATAAAGAAGATAGAAGAAGAAAAGAAAAGAAAAGAAGAAGAAATACAGAGAAGGTAGAAAGAAAGTGAGGGATTGAGATTAGAAGATGCTAATAAGGAAAAAGAGCAAGCAGAAAAGGAATTTGAAGAATTGAGAGAAGAGACACAAGAAGAACAAGACCCTGCTGATCAAGGACATGCTCGGTCTGATACTAATCCATTCAAACCTGCTGTTCCATCTAGTAGTATAGCAGGAGGGAATCCATTGTCAATATTTGGGATTGAGTTGATTCCTTTTATTCCCACTGAAGGGGATGAAGTGCCCAATTTAAACACCATTTTCTATGACAAGGTAAAAAAGAGGATTGTTAAAAAAACAGAGAAAAAAGTGAACATTGGAGGTAAGATAGGAGTGATGGTGACCAATAAAACATTGGTTCATGGTACCAAGAAAAATCCATGATTAATGTCTAGGGTTGGGGTAGCCCTATCCCTAGCTGCTAAAGATAATGTGGATAGAATAATGACAGATTTAGAGTAGTCCAAGAAGAAGGTCGCATAGTTGAAAGAGACCTTAAAAAAGGAGAGAACTGAAAGTTAGAATTTGAAAAGGAAAATGAATATATGATTAGTAAAATTGAGGTATCCAAGGTAGAGTGTCAGAATCTACAATCAACTAAAGATGCTTTGGTTTTATCCACAAGTAATGTAGAAAAGGAGTCTAAGGCCATCCTGATAGATTTTGGGAAACTCCAGAAGAGACATAAGGTTTTGGAGGAAGAAAGAGATAATCTGAAATTGTCAGTTGAAGAGTTGAATCAAGAAAAGGGGTAGTGAAAGGATAAAATGACAGAATTGGAGTTGCAAAAGGCTACTGCGAAAGGGAAAGCTAAATTGTATGAGACTCAAGTAGTAGCATTGGAAAATCAGAAAAATTCATTGGAAGTCTCATTGAAGACAGCTATGGAGCAGAAGGCAGATGTTGAACCTTTGAAGAAGCACGCTCTTACACTAAGGAATAGGATTCATCAAATGCAGATTCAGATGGCAGAAGAGAGGTTAAAAGTTCAGCAGGTAGAAATAAGGCTAGAGGAAATGATAAATACAGCTTCTTATTTTTTGGATAGGACACAGGACATCCTTGAATATCTATAGGGACGGATGGCTTGGTTAGAAACAAATAAGGAACCTCCAGCAGGTGTACCTATCAAGGACCTAGAAATAATAAAGCTGGAATATGAGTTGATTGAGTTTGCAAGTAAAGCAGTGGAAGAATTAGTAAAGATAGTTAAGAGGACAAAGGGTGTGTGTACAGAATTCTGTAGGAAAGTTATCCTAACTTATAATTGGTGTTAGACCTATGCTAAAAGGAAGTTAGAAGAGCTTCCCGATCATGAAATGTTTTTGAAGCGATTGCAGGAATGATGGCAGGAAGATGAACAAGCTATTCAGCTAGTCAAGGGATTGGATGAGAAAGTGCTCAAAACTAAAATAGTGTAGGAAACAGTCAGTAATCACTTATTGGAAGACCAGCTTCGACTGATCCTGGCCATAATGGTGAATATAAAATCTCAATATGCTAAGCATGAGATTACTATTAGATTTCTATAGCCTTCTAGTTTTGAAAACATAGCAACAGATGCAAATGCGTTGAGGAGATTTATGAATGAGCAAGCTAGGCCATCCTAGTTGGACTATTTATTAATTTTGTTTATATTGTATTTATCTTTTTTGAGTCCCTACGCTAAAGGACAAAATTTTGTAAAGGAAAGGTTAGGGGAGGCCCAAAAGGCAAAGAGGGAAGTTCAAGGTTTTTGTTGTGTGTATAAATATAGGTGAATTTGATGTAAGAATGGGACCTTTTTTTAGACTATATTTGTGCAATGTTATTGTAAGAAGAACTATTTCATGTTATAATAAGGATTTTATATTTTCAGCTGGAGAAAGTACTATGGAGTTTCAAATGCTTGCCATATGCTGGTTGAATGTGAACTACTTCTGTTTCAGCTTGTTTCTATGAACTGTGAGATCGTTCCATTGATAACAAAGTAGTTGAATAATTAAGGAGGATTACCAGGGCATATCCAAAGAAGATTGGAGGGTTACCTATTATTCCTGCTTTACCTAGAAGAGAGTGTCGTATGAAAGATCGTCCTCAATTACAAGATTCAATGTTCATGGAAGATCTTGAAGAATTGGTAGAAACAACCTTGCAAGAAGTTGTCCAACCTCTGAATCAGTTGGGGCCAGATTCCCCTCACTGTTCTCCTTTTCGAATTCCTATCAAGTCTCCTCCTCAATCTCCAATTAGAATCATGGCTAATGTGAATGCAAATCATCCACCTCCACAACCTGCTTGGAGGGCTAGATCTCCTTTGAACGTAACCCCTCCATTGCATGCTATGCCTCAAATTTTTGACAAAGCTTTACCCAAGTTCGAACAAAATGAAGGAATTATTGTGGATGATCATTTGTAGAATTTTTATCTGGCTTTAAAGGGATTGAAAGCAGTAGAACATGAAGATGTAGTATACAGATTATTCCCACATACACTTAAGGGAAAAGAAGCTTCATGGTATTTTTTTCTGCCAGCAAACTCAATCACAAATTGGAATATTTTTGAGAGACTATTCAGAAACAAATACGGAATCAAGAAAACTCACGTAGCTTTAATGAAAGGATTAATTTCCCTAAAGAATAAAAAGAAAGAAAGGGTTCATAATTTCACTCAAAGGTATGTTGCCTTCCTGAATAACTTTGATGCAACTGACAAACCATCCGAGCATTCCCTAATTGAGTATTATACCTCAACTCTTGGGCCTAATCTAGCCATGTTTTTCAAGAGATCCGTTAGAACCACTTTGGTAGATACTTATCAAGAAGATGAGAAGGTGGAGGAGGAAATGGAGAGTATAGACTACTATCATGTACAGTCAGAAGAAGAAAAATGATGGAAACAAAAATCCTCTATTATTAACTAAGCCTAAAGATGAGTGGTCAGACGAGTTAGATGGGGTGGTGAAGATGATGCAGAAGTTTTCAAACAGGGTGATTGATTTGGAAAAAGAGAAGGAGGCCCATAAACAATACAAGCCTTATTATAAAAAGAGAGATGATAACAGTCAACCCAGGCCTCACCCACATAGTCCCTCAGCCATGAATTTGACAGATGTAGGAATGGATAATTTCTGTACATTCCATCAGCAGCCTCATTCAAAAAAGAATTGCCCACAATGGATATATTCCATGACCTTATTAATGAATCAATTGTTGGATTCCAAGTTGAAAGAAACTACAGATGAGAAAGAGAAGGGTAATAAGCCAACAGAGACCCAAGAGGAAGACACTTCAGTCTTATGGGATTGTGTTTCCATGTTCAATATAGAGGATGAATATATCACTGAAGAAGATGATATACCAGAGACAAATGTTACAACAAGGAGTTGGAATTCATTAAAAGAAGATAGCATAATATTGCCCAAAATTAAGAAACTTCAAGAGAACATAAAAAATATCAAAAAAAATTCTCAGAAAGTGAATATACCAGAGTTTGTCATCACAAGTCAAAGTCCCAAGAAAAGCAACATGCCTGTAAAGTCTACCGAAAATAAAGCTGAGAATGTAAAAAGGAATTCTACTTCACATGAAGTGGGATATGACATTGTGGAAGATATTAAAAGGGCCAAATAAAATATCTCTTTGTTTGAAATGTGCAATCTACCCCAACAAAAGGAAAAGCTATTGAAAGCACTTGAAACACCTATGAAGGAACCTCGAAAGGATAACTAAGCTAATGAAGAGATTGGTGAAGAAAGTTCAGAAGGAAAGTCTAAGTATAGAACTTTGTCATTCCTCCTAACTTTTGAAATTTTCAATTACAACGTACATAACTTTTAGTGGACTCTCGAGCATCAGTAAATGTCATGCCACTCGCAGTTTGCAAGTAAATAAATGGTAAACCCAAGTGCACTCCAGGCTAAGTTATCCAAGTAGATAGGAATGCAGTAAAAGTGTTAGGTGAAATGGAATATGTCCTAATCTATTTACCAGCCGATGAAAGAGTATGCTAGTACATAGACATTGTTGTAGCAGACATTGTTCGGGTACATAGGGTACTCCCAAAAGACTGAACACCTTCAGAAACCGCTTCACACAAATAGATCATAGATCAACACACCGATGTTTGTCACGTGGTTAAAACCCTCGAGAGGGAAATAGTACACAACCCCAGCCAAATAGCTACTTGGAGCAATTTAATATGCAAAAGAAATAAAGTTACATGAGCTTCTCATAATCGATCAACTAGCCAAGGACCCTCTATGCTCTTTAAATAGAGATCATAGACCAATTGGTTGTTAAGCTACGGATCAATGGTAGGTATGATCTAAGAGAAGTTGAACTGTAGGATTACTCTATGTCTAGAACATATCATAACCGTTAGATTAGAATATTTACAAATGCATACTATTGCATACTATTGCATACTAAAGAAACACACTTTTACCTAACGGATATATTACACAAGTTGATTTTAACTAACTCCTAAGTGTCTAAATATCCTAACATCCCGCCTTAAGAACAACTTGGGATAGGATTGAAGGATTTACAAAAGTGACACTATTAGGAGAAGGAAGGAGGCATTAGAGCCTATCCCCCCTTAAGGACACATTCCTGAACTCCTAACATAGACCGAATTTTAGAAAACTTCACTTCTGTAAGAGACTTGGTGAATATGTCTGCAACTTGATCATCTATTGGGCAATAGAGAACCTCAATAACATGATCGTGAACAATATTTTTGACGAAGTGCATGTGTAGCTCAATGTGTTTGCTACGATGATGTAGAACTGGATCTTTGGCAAGCTTGTTGGCACTTTGATTGTCGCACCAAAGTGGGGTAGGATGCTGCTACTCGAATCCAAACTCTGAAAGGATCTATCAAAGCCATAAAGCTTCCTGACTGGCATTAACTGTGGCTCGATATTCTGCTTCTACTGAAGAAAGAGAAAGAGCTTGTTGTTTCTTACAAGCCCAAGTGACAGGTCCAGATCCTGGACTGAAAACATAACCTGCAGTAGACTTTCGATCATCAGGATCGCCAGCCCAATCTGAATCAGTGAAACCAACCAACAAAGGTCCCCCCCTGTACTGTAATGAATCCCAAACTGAATTGTACCTCGAATATATCGAAGTATTCTTTTTGCTGCTTTCCAATGAATTTCATGAGGAGTTTGCATATAACGGGCAACACGACCAACGGCAAAGGAAAGGTCAGGACGGGAATGAGTCAAGTATAAAAGACTACCAACAAGCTAACGATACAAGGTGGCATCTACTTCAAGGGAAGTACAAGTGGCAGCAAGTTTGACTCCAGACTAGAAGGGAGAAGGGGATGGTTTACAATCTTCCATGTGGAAGTGACGAAGACGGTCACAAGCATACTTAGACTGGGAAAGAAAGATTCCTTCTTTGTTTTGCAAGACTTGGAGACCAAGAAAATAATGCAAATGTCCTAAGTCTGACATTTCAAAATTTTGCTTAAGACTGGATTTCACATGGGTTATAAGGTTAGGGTCACTACCAGTAAGGATAAGATCATCAACATAAAGAATAAGTATGATGAGATGGTTTCCTACTTTCTTGGTATAGACATTAGGGTCAAAATGGCATATAGAAAAACTAGTGTCAAGGAGAAAGCTATCCATTTTGGCATACCAAGCTCTAGGAGCTTGCTTAAGGCCATATAAGGATTTCTTAAGGAGATAGACAAGGCTAGAGTTATCTTGAACATATCCAGGAGGTTGTTCCATGTAAATTTCCTCCTATAAATCACCATGTAAAAAGGCAGACTTAACATCCATTTGATGGAATTCCCAGTTATGTAAGGCTGCAAGGGAAAGAACAAGGCGGATGGAATTCATTTTTGCTGCAGGGGCAAAGGTTTCATTGTAGTCGATCCCTTCAACTAGGGAAAAACCTTTGGAAACTAACCTTGTCTTAAGTCTTTAAACACTTCCATCTGATGCATACTTAGTTCTATAGACCCATTTATATTTGACAAGTTTTCTTCCTTTTGGAAGAGGAACAAGATCCCAAGTATCGTTCGCCATTAAGGAATGATATTCTTCATCCATAGTTGCATCCCAATCTAGATTTCCTAAAGCTTCTGCAAAAGTTTCTGGATCATGATTCTCGAAAACTTGAGCCAAAAGAGAAGAGGCTCGCTGAAACTGAGAATGTGTTCAACATTGATCTCTAGGATCACCGACAAGATCACCAGCTGCTTCACATGTTGAACGGACCCATCGAGGAGGCATTGGTGTTGGTGCAATTGGAGGAACATGAGCAGACGGAGGTGGATTTTTATCCTCACTGTCATCATTAGAAACTGGAGTTGGAAACCTATCAAGGAAGCTGGAAGAAGAAGAAGGCACAATCGTCGAATCAGGCTCGCAGGCCAAAGATGGAACACCTGCCAAGTTAGGCTCATAGGTCAAGACATTTTCATCAAATTTAACATCTCTTCTAATGATTATATCATGAGAGTGTGGCTGAAGAAGTCTATAACCTTTTACATCTTCAAAATATCCAACAAATATGCACTTTTCACTTTTAGGATGCAATGCTTTCCGTTTTTCATTCGGAATATGAGCCCATGCTTCACAACCAAACACACGAAAGTGATTTACATCTGGTTTAATTTTACTCCATGATTCTTCCGGTGTTATACCTTGTAAAACTTTAGTGGGTGTGTGATTAACTATGTAATTTGCACAATTTATGGCCTCAGCCTAATATTGAAGACTTAGTCCCTTAGATTGGATCATACAATTAACCATTTCCTTTAAATTGCGGTTCTTTCATTCAGCTACACCATTTTGTTGTGGTGTATATGGAACAGTGTGTTGTTGTTGGATTCCTTGTTCAGTGCAAAAAGTAGTGAACTTGTTGTTAACATATTCTCCTCCATTGTCAGATCTTAACCTAATAATTTGATTACCAGATTGTTTTTCAACAAGGGATTTGTAGGCCAAGAACATGTTAACGACTTCGCTCTTAAGTTTTAGGAAGTAAAACCAAGTGCGTCTGGAGTAGTCATCAATGAAAGTTAAGAAATATTTGAAACCAGAAAAAGAAGCAGACGAAAGAGGGCCACATAAGTCACTATGCACAAGCTCCAAGGGAACCGAGGCGTGCCAAGAGGCACGTTTGTCAAAACTGTCCCAATGATGTTTTTCGAGTACACAACCAGAACAAACACCATCCTTGCAAGATACCAGCGAAAGACCAGTCACCATATTGTTTTTACATAGTTGTTGTAATGAGCGATAATTTAAGTGACCAAATTGCTCATGCCAAAGTTTGCTCAATTTATCACTATGAGCAACAAAAATTGAAGGGAAAGGTGATGACCCAAAGTTGTTAAATTTGTACAACCTGGTAATATCATCAACAGTTCCAGTAGCAAGGATATTTTGAGGATTTTTAAAATCCTTGATTACAACTTGGTGAGGTGTAAACGTCGCAGTTTTACCTTCACCCGAATGAGTGATTTGATAGACTGATAAAAAATTGCAGGAAATTTTTGGAATACATAGTACATCACTAAAATGACCATTTTCTACTAGAACTGTTCCAGATCCTACAACATTTAGAGATCTATCATCACCAACAAATATTTGTTTGGTGTTACATTCATGCATAGTAGAAAAGATGGCTTGATCCTTAGCCATATGATAAGATGCTCCAGAATCAATGAGCCATTCATTTGAAGTAGAAGAAGAAGATGCAGTATAAGAGTAACCAGAAGCACAAAGTGCATGTCCATGAGAGTTAGATTTTGAAGACGAATCTAGGCTGATGTGGTGCTTTTTCATTGCTGCTTCCAAGGCTGTCATCTTCTTAAAACATTTAGATTCATCATGATTATCTTTCCCACAAAAATTGCAATGACGTTCAGTCTTCTTTCCTTTTTGCTTGGATCCTTTGTCATTTTTTAAAGGAGGAGCTGACTAAGAGGGTTTGGGACCCTTGTTGTTTGGCTTATTATTGCAAAAATTATGTTTCTTGGGAGACTTGGACTTTTGTTGGGACAATAAGGCTTTCCTAGATGTGTCTGCATTATTAATTATTCCAAGATGAATGAGCTTATCTTGCTCTCTAATTAAAGAATCACAGAAGGATTCAAGGCTAGGATCTTGATAGCTAGTTGCAGTCAAGGATTCTTTCATGGAGTAGAATGTAGATACAAAAATAGAATATGCAGGTCCAAGTTTTGAAAGAATATGATAAATACATTGTTTGTCTTCTTTCTTAATCTTGCATTTGACACATAATATTCTAAGAGTTTTATACTTAGATAAATAGTCTTGAATGCATGAAAAATCATTTGGATTCAAGGAAAGCAACTCATTCTCAAGTTGATGACCCTGAATTTCATTGTGTTTACCAAACATAAATTCCAACTTTTCCCAAGAGAGATTAGGTTCATCAATTCCAGATATGTGGAATCACAAATCAGTAGAGATTGACATTCCAATCAATCCACGAGCTTCATCACATAGATTTGCCCATTTAATTTTCTTATCATCATTAGTGGGTTCTGTTTCTTTCCCTCATGTTATCCTGAAAAGTTCCCTACTTCGCAGAACATCCTCCATACGATATTTCCATGAGAAATAGTTAGAACTTGTAAGTATAATATCACAAGGGGCAGCCATACTATAAAATAATGGCTGAAAGAACAAAAACTAACTATCTGGATGCAAAGAACTCGAAAAAATATGTGGTTTTAAAAAAAAATGGCATTTAAAACTGATTTTGAATGATGAAGTTATGCTTGATCAAAGAAAATGTTGAAGATGTCTCCAATAATGATGTGGCAGATATTAACTTGACCAACTAAAAAAAAGAAGCCCCCTCTTTTCAAGATCAACCTTTGACAATCACTTTTACAATAAAATTGTTTTGAAGTGAATCACTTTTGTAGAATAAGTGATGTTCACTTTTACAATAATGTGACTTTTAAATAGTGTGGCAATAAATTAAAAGACTTAAGTGACTCACTTTTATTTTATTTTATTTATGTGAGATGCACTTTTACAATAAAGTAACTTGAAAATAGAAATTCCATGCACTAAAAAGTAGCTTGATAAGACTTGAACTCAAGACTTATCAAGGTGTAAAGAAACTTTGGACCAAGGAGCTAAGTTTAAAATGTACGTAAAATTATGGAAAGAGGAAGGGGTTTTTTTTTTACTCTTCTCTCTTGTTTTTCGTGCTTTCTTTCTTTTCCTACAAATCACAAAAAAAAACGAAAAACAAAAACAAAAAAACTTTTTCCACACAATAGGGTTAGATATTGGTTAGCTTACCCGGAAAGTCTACATTTTCAAGTTTTCTCACTGTTTCTGATTTGTCGTGATCGCACAAGGTGCATGGCAAAGAGCATACATAGTCGAGAAGACAAGAAAACAAACTTTCCCTTACTGTTTCTGATTCGCCGCAATTGCGCAAGGTGCACGGCAAAGAGCATACACAGTCAGGGAAAACAACAGTCTGAGACTAAAACATAAAAGATCTAATAATAAACTGATAAAATATGAGAGATTTAAAAAAAAACAAAAAAATTCGTCACTGTAACATTATACCTTCAGATTTGCCGAAATGGGTGTTTCTAGAGCAAATGAAAACAGTTTTCGGTGAAACAAAAATTATTTCCCAATGAAAATGACGCTCTGGATGCAATGGAACAACTCCCATAGGCCAAAAATGCACAAAACATCTAGAAACAAAAACCCTTTCAAAGTTTCGGCAACACCAGTTCCAGATCTATATCAAAACCAAAAGCGGCTCTTCATAAAAGCTATGTTACCATGTTCGGGTACATAGAGTACTCCCAAAAGACCAAACACCTTCA
Organism: Pseudotsuga menziesii; assembly: GCA_001517045.1. Taxonomy (NCBI): domain Eukaryota; kingdom Viridiplantae; phylum Streptophyta; class Pinopsida; order Pinales; family Pinaceae; genus Pseudotsuga; species Pseudotsuga menziesii. The sequence continues at coordinate 248,983 of LPNX010545526.1, read as the reverse complement.
GAAACCACTTCACACAAATACATCATAGATCAACACACCGATGTTTGTCACATGGTTAAAACCTTCGAGAGGGAAACAGTCCACGGACCCAGCCAAATAGCTACTTGGAGCAATTTACTATGCAAAAGAAAGAAAGTTACATAAGCTTGTCATAATCGATAAACTAGCCAAGGACTCTCTATGCTCTTTAAATAGAGGTCATAGACCAATCGGGTGTTAAGCCACAGATCAATGGTAGGTATGATCTAAGAGAAGTTGAACCGTCGGATTACTCTATGTCTAGAACATATCGTAACCGTCGGATTAGAATATTTACAAATGCATACTAATGCATACTAAAGAAACACACTTTTACCTAACGGATATATTACACAAGTTGATCTTAACTAACTCCTAAGTGTCTAAATATCCTAACAGACATCGCGGATGCATACGGTCTGGTTTTGAGCTGGGATTGGGTGGCAAAATTGGAAGAATATTTTGCATCAGATTGGTCACATGTATGGTTACCTTATAAAGGCTGTCAGAATCAAATAAAAGTGTTGAGGGAACCTCAAATGAAATACAATGTAACTCCATTGGAAGGCAAGAATGAACCTGTAAATTCTGTGTTGGGAAACTATTTTCTTGAACCTGAACCAGGAAATTTCCAAGTTGAAGAAGCTAGTAACATATCAGACACCTAGCCCAATATCCTTCAGTTTTCACGTGCTGATAAAATTGATTGTAATTTAGTAGATTTAGTCTCAGAGGTAGTTAGTAGTTCAAATGCAGTAGGAGTAGAAAGATTTTGGATTCTTTAGTTTGACGGTTCTAAAACCTTGGAAGGGTCAAGAGATGGTTGTGTCCTAATCGATCAAGGAAAAAATAAATATTTTCTTTCATGTAGATTATAATTTTAATTCACAAATAACACAGCTGGATACGAAGCATTAGTCTAGGGACTAAAAAAAGAAACATAATTAAAGGTAAAAAATGTAAAGGTATACGAAGATTCTGAAATCATTGTCAAACAAATTCAAAACAAAATTCACTGCATATCACTGCATTTGAAGGCTTACCAAAATGAAGTTTGGAATTTATTAATAAATTTTCATGCATTCAATATTTCCTCAATTCCTAGAGCAAAAAATGCAGAAGCTGACTTGCTAGCTACCTCGGCTGCAAGGTTGGTACCTATAAATAATAGATGTTCGATTGAATTTCTTTTCAGGCCTTTTGTTCTAGACAACACCACCAATCTAAGGGTGTTTGGTGATTATCATCAAATATTGGAATGCTTAATGAATAATGATACATTTAAAGGAGCCATAATAGATGACGAAGAACATCAAACAGATATGCAAAATGAAATTTTCATTTTGAAAGGAGTCAAAACTTTGGGACAAATGTTTGATTTAGACAACAAGTTCAGAAATCCAGCGAATGTCAACACACATAGCTCGTCTTTACAATTTGATCTGATTAATCTAGGGATAGAGGATGAACCCAAATATGTGAATTTTGGGAAGTGTTGTTCACCCGACGAGATGAGTAAATTCATCAGTTTATTCATACAGTACGAATATGTATTTTATTGGACATACGAGGACCTAAAAACTTATGACACCAAAATTATACAACATGTTATTCCAATCAAAGTTAGAGTCAAACCTTACCAGCAACCTCTTAGAAATATGCATCCCAAATTAGAGCCCCTAATTCAAAGTGAGGTGAAAAAGATGCTAAATGATAAAATCATATTTAAAGTTAGACATTCAGAATGGGTCTCAAACTTGGTACCGGTGGGGAAAAAGTATGGAGAGAACAGACTTTGCGTTGATTTCAGAAATCTAAATCATGCATCAGATAAACATAATTACCCTGTCCCACCCATGGAACAAATACTACAAATGGTCTCAGGTTCCGAACTGTTTTCTCTACTAGATGGGTTCTCAGGTTATAACCAAGTGCTTATAGCAGAAGAAGACAGGCTCAAGACCACTTTCAGAACCAAGTGGGGGAATTTTGCATATAGAATGATGCCCTTTGGACTCATTAATGATGGAGCAACTTTCCAAAGGGCTATGGATATAGCTTTCCACGGTGTGATTCGCGATAGTGTTGTGGTTTATTTAAATGATGTCACGGTATTTTCGAAAGAGAGAGAAGAACATGCATTTCATTTAAAACATATTTCCGAATGTTGTAGAAAATATGGCATTTCTTTAAATCCTAAGAAATGTGTGTTCGCTGTCATGGAAGGAAATCTATTGGGTCATGTTATTTCCAAAAAAGGGATCTCAATAGACCCAGAAAGAATTAAATTTCGTGTGAAGGTTTGTGCCAGACTTTGCTCAAATTGTCAAACCTTTGCAAAAAATGGTGAAGCAAAGTGTCCAATTCATGTGGGATGATTCAGAGAAGGGTGCATTTGACAAGATTAAAACATCCATAACTCATGCACCATCACTTAAAATTCCTAACTTTGAAAAGGATTTTATCTTATACAATTTTTCTTTGGATGATTCATTAGCAGGAGTGCTTACACAGAAATAAGAAGGGGGAGATGAATAACCCATATCATTTATGAGCACTGGTCTGCAAAGGGCTGAATTGAAATACTCCGCACATGATAAACAAGCTTATGCAGTTTTTAAGGCGGTAAAGCAATTCAGGACATACATACATAAGAACCGCACCAAAGTAATAGTCCCACACCCAGCAGTACGATCCATTTTTGTACAAAAGGAATTGGGAGAAAGAAGAGGAAACTAAGTGGCTGCTTTGCAAGAATATGATCTTGAATTCAAACCAGCAACCATAATTAAAGGACAAGGACTCTGTAAGTTGATCGCTGAGGGTCAAAATAATGAAGATAACACCTGGGATAATGAAGCTAAATTACACATGGTGGATGTATGTCCTCTATTCACAGCTCCAAACTCCCATTAGAGGAAATTTCAACTCAAAATGGGCCTCCTAGAAAAAATTGATAAAATAATAGTTAAAATAATAAAATAATACTTATTAATTTTGGAGGAATAAAAGCAAAAAACTACTTTTTTGTTTGTATTTTCGACATATCTCCCCGTGTTTTTACTTGAGTTTTGATTGGGAGATCTCGTTGGATGCAGAATTGAATTCCACATCCAATGAGTACCCACTTGGCATACTTTTGATGGACCCCGCTACCCCAAAAATAGAAATACCTGAAAAAACGTGATGATGACATCATCATCACATTTGTTCGGGTTTTTTTTTGGGGGGGTAGCGGGGTCCATCAAAAGTATGTCGAGTGGGTACTCATTGGATGTGGAATTAAATTATGCATCCAACGAGCTCTCCCGATCGAAATTTGAGTAAAAACACGGGGAGATATGTCGAAAATACAAACAAAAAAAGTAGTTTTTTTAATGATACCAATCCCCAAATTTATTTAAAAAAAATGTTTAAGACCTATACGGTATTTCAAATTAAAAGGAATTTCATTGGCTAACACATGATGACATGGAATTTGATTTAAAGTTAAAACGGCCATTTTGAGTTGAAATTTCCTCTAATGTGGTATAGAGATTTGATTCATTATCTGCAAGAAGGATATTTGACGGAACATTGGAATCCCAAGCAAAGGAGAGCATTACATTTGAAATCAGCCTTATATCAGATTATTGATGGAGTGCTATTTAGAAACAATTACGATGGAGTCTTTCTTAGATGCTTGGAACATGAATATGCAAAGAAGGTTGTAGCAGAATTACATGATGGACCTGCTAGAGGTCATTTTTCAGGAGACACAACAGCACACAAGATTCTCAGAGCTGGATACTACTAGCCGACATTCTTTAAGGATACTCATGCTCATGTTAGAAAGTGTGATACTTTCCAAATGAGCAATGGGAGGAAATCCAAAGCAGCAGGACCATTGAAACTGGTGATTATCTCAGAACCATTTGAGAAATGGGGGATTGACATTATTGTAGAGATCAATCCACATTCTTCATTGCAGCATAAGTACATCATGACAGCAACCGATTATTTCACCAGATGGGTAGAAGCCATTCCTTTATGTAAAGTAAATGAAGATGCAGTTATGGAATTTTTGCAATATCATATTATGACCAGGTTTGGGGTTCCAATTTCCCTGGCGTTTTATAATGCTTCGTATTTTTCATCTATTAAATTAACTGCATTTGCTAATGAAAAAGGAATTAAGATACACTATTCTGCAAACTACTATCCGTAAGGAAATGGTTTAGCATAATCCACAAATAAAAACCTAATTAAAATTTTAAAGAAAATAGTTATAGAAAAGCAAAGGAGTTGGCATCTAGCTTTCCCTAATGCACTTTGGGCTGATAGAGTCACACCCAAAAACTCCTTAGGTGTGTCACCCTACACTCTTGTCTATGGAAAAGAAGCTATCTTACCTCCTAATATTCTGTTTTCATCTTCCATACTAGCCCAAGACTCTAGGGGTACTGATAATGAAATTCTGCAAATCCGAATTCATAATCTGCTAAAGTTAGAGGAGTCTAGGTCCAAATCCTAAGAAAGGTTTAAACATCAACAAGAAATGGTGAAGAGATGGTTTCACAAACACAAAGATGGGAAAAAGGAATTCGAGGTAGATGATTTGGTTCTTAAGTGGGATCACCCACATGATGAGAAGGGAAAGCACACTAAATTTCAGCAACCATGGATAGGCCCTTTTCAGATTGCAGAGAAGATAGGCCCCTCAACTTACAAATTGCGAGACTTAAAGGGGTGGGAGGAGAACTTACCAGTAAATGGTTTAGTTCTCAAGCCTTATTTTTCTTAATGGTTTTGATTTTGTTTTTTCTTGTACATAAATAAATGGTTTTATTTGTTTGTTTTCTTTTCCCATATTAGTTTCAGTTGATTTACTTTTACTTGCTCAAGTTTTGATTTCTTGTAAATCTTGGTTTGTTTATGTTTCAATAAATCAGCACGACTTTTGGTTTTGGAGTTCATCGGAGTTCTGAATAAACTAAAATCTTTGATCAAAGACTGCCTACTATTTACCCATACACACTGTTTAAGGATTCTTTAAGACTAGCATATTATCTGAATGGATTATGAACACATTGAAGTCATGCTTAATCCCTGTAAAATAACTAAGGATAGAAAAGTATAGAGTATTATTTTGAGGCTACATTCATTTCAGACTAAAGACTGTCGTAGGGGGGTTAACAACAAAAGACCCATGTAAGAAAACATGGTGAACAATGTATTATATTTAAATGATCCCATGCCATAGTTGAAATCAAAAAGGATAAAAAGAGTCAAAATCTCCCAAGAAGCGAATACGTACCAAAACACACACTGAAGAAAAAATCAATTTGAATAAGATTGCTAAAAAGTTCTTCTCCATCCATGAGTTGAAATCAAAATATCTCTCACACAAAATGACACTATGGATAGAGGGTCCTAAACTAAAATTCATAAAGAAATAAATTATGGAGGACTCAAAAGGACAAAAGTATAGAAGCATCAAGAGAATGCAAATTGGCATGGGAATGAGGAACAAACAGATATATTTGTTTAACGCCTGTTACAATCCTGTGGTGTCTAAGTTGGAAGTTATCCAAAGGTAGATGTAAAATAAACCTCATATATTCAGCCTCAGAAGAGTTATCGAGACTTTGAAATATCGGTTCCCCTTTCTTCAAATTTGGACTATCATCAATGCTTAAAGTTCATAAATCTTGTATTCTGGAAATCTAGATATCTTGAAGAAATCTAATAAAGTAATTACGTCAAAATAGTATGCTCTTCAAAGGATAAGTGTTTCAGAGATCTGTGTCGGCCATGTAGTCACCAATTGTTGTAGCTGCAACTATTTTCACCAAAAAAATTTTAATTTTTAGGGTCCCCCCCCTTTTTTTTAGTATTTAGAAGATTTAAGGAGTCCCATGACTTTATCAAAGCTTGTCTGAGACTTGATTTTTTTTTTAAAATTGAGTGTTTGTCTACTTATATCGGATGTATAGTTGACTAAGTTTCTAATGCATTGGATGAGTAGTTGACTAGATCCCTGATATGCCCATCGGAAGCATTCCGAAGTTTTCTCCAATATATCAGATGTTGTTTTGTTTATTGTATCGGAGGCAGTTTGTTGATCTTCTGGAAGCCTAGCTTGGAGTGGTTCTGATGAGCCGGGTCTCCTTTTTCCTATCCTTCTCTGATATCTGATTAAGTTGGTGAAATGTTCTCGTCTCCAGTTGTGTCTATTGGAATAAGCCAAGGATTTAGTGGTGCTTCCGGCCAACGTTGAGGGAGTGTAGTGCAGGATCTATCCACAACTTCATGTTGTTATCACCGATACCGAGATAAGTTAGTACTATCGCCTGCCGATGTGTGCTTCCATATGATGTCCCGGGTATGAAGCGCTGAATTGATCCGACATAGGGTTAGTTTTTCTTTGCCACCAGGTTAACTTACCCCTCTCACGGTCGATCTTGTAAAGTCATAGAGTTTGTATGAAGTGTCATTATCACCGTGTTGGTTTCCCATTAGAGTATGCGTAGTTGTCGATTGTCTGGACGATTTGTTTACCTATGGAGGTCATTGTTTGTCCAGGTCATATGCAGAGTTTTTTCAGGTAGGATTAGCCTAATTATTTTATTTTGATCAGCATTGTTTCGTTTTACCCCCGTGTCCTATTCGGGTTAGGTATTTATTATTCCCGCGGGGGTTTTGTAAAAAACAGTAGTGGGTTTTGTAAAAAACAGCAGTGGGTTTTCTTTATTTAAGGTTTAACCTATCTATTTGTGAATGTCGTTTCACTCAGCCAGTTCTTTTCTTGCCCATTCTCTGTGGTTATTTTTTAGTGGCAATGAGTGCATCTTTGAAAGTTGTTTGGAAAGCAAGGGCAGGGTGCAAACAAGCGTTCCATCATCTGCATCGCCCCTTTCGTTCTTGCCCCATTTTAAACCCCAAGTTGCACGGCCATGTTTTGAGCAGTGGTAGGTTTCCATGGGATGTAGGAGGAATGCGTAAATGAGAGGGGGTTTTTAGGGTTTTAGTGGTCCACATTTTTTAAGGTTTTGCTCTCAATCGAGAATTATACCCGTAGACATAAGGGTGTTGTGAATATTTAGGGTTTTCCCTAGCAGAGGTTTTCGCAGATTGGGGCAGATAGATTTTGCAAGTTTCATGTTGTTGCCTCTTGTACCAAAGGCCATTTATTTGATAAAAGAAAGTTAGCCAGCATGCATATTGATGGGACGGTAATACTTTGTTTGTTTTATTGTTTCTTTCAATACATAGTTTGCTTGAGCAAATGGACTAAAAATATTTTTGCATGATCAATATAGGCTAATCATTAGCACAACAATATGCCACGAAAGCAGAAAAAGAAGGCCCAAGCAGTTGAGGAGGAACCAGAAGTAAAGGTAATAAAGAGAATTGAGGTTCTTTATTGATCCGGTGGATTATTCCTCTTGAAGATCCAATATAGTACAAAGGTTCAAAGCCACGGCGGTTGAAGAAAATTGGACGGCATCACACAGATCGAAAGAGTTCTCCTTCCGCAGATCGGAGGCTTCAACACATCAGAAGGCGGAATGCTTCCGGCAGCCGCAACGGCGGAGGCTTTAACACATCGGAAGGCGGAATGCTTCCGGAAGCCGCAACGACGGAGGCTTCAACACATCAGAAGGCGGAATGCTTCCGGCAGCCACAACAGCAAAGGCTTCAACACATCGGAAGGTGGAATGCTTCCGAAAACTGCAACGACGGAGGCTTCAACACATCAGAAGGCGGAATGCTACCGGCAGCTGCAACGATGGAAGTATAAAATCTCTCGGCAGCTGCAACGATGGGCTCAATCTCGATCGGAAGGGAGAATGCTTCCAGCATCTGCAATGGTGGAGGAGCAAATGACAAGACCTTCCGACTCAAACATGGCAATGGTTCGTACAGGGCGCATTCTCAAAATGGATTTGCATAATCTTGAGGCCGTGTGATTGTAACATCAGGAGGTGGGCAGTCGAGGCACTTGGCAGAAGGATGCGAACAATCGCATTTTATTGGGTGTTCTGGCCCTTGGTAACGGCCAAGATGAGTATTAAAGGAGGAATCCGTTCAGTGGAAAGGGGATTCGGACAGAAGTTCGAGCACAGTTCGTTGGGAGCACAGTGCAGCGTTTTCTCTGTGAGGAGAAGTTTCAGAGAGCATTTTTGTTGTTCCTGTTGAAGTTGACTACTCTTAGTTATACTTGGCTTCTTTTGCCTATTGAAGTCCATTTTTGTAACTTTCAGAGAGGAGGTCTCGAAGACTTTACTGTTAATGTCCAGTTTCTATGACTAGCCCAGAACCATTTTTGTACCATTTTAAGAGATTAATTGGATCGGTTCCTATTGGAGAGGGACCCGGAGACGTAGCCCAGTGGAGGGGGTGAACTCCATTATCAACTCTGTTTGTGTCTCTGTTTTCTTGTTTTCTTCCTTGTATCTGTCTATCAGTGTTGTGGTTTTCATTCCTGTTCTGAGCACTTAATTTCTGCTAATATTGTCCATTAATTAATCTGTTGCATGCATTCTTTTACAAACAAACTTTAAATGCACTAAGTTGAGATCCTACGGATCATATTTGGTATCAGATCTGGTTGACTGTTGTGCAAGTTTGTGAATTCTTACCATGTCCAGGTTAAAGGTTGGTGAAGGAGAATTAGTTGAAGGAGATCCTGAGATTGGCTCTAGGAGAACATTCTCAAGAACCATGTCTTCTCCATGAAGGGAAGAAGAAGGACATACCGAAAGGGAAAAACCTGTTATGTCTGAAATTGAGTTTTTGGAGGCTTTTATGAGCATGAAAGCCATGATGGAACTTCTACTCGAAGAGTGAGCAGAAATGAAGAAGAAAGAAGAAGGATCTTCATCCAGAGATGCAGAAGTGAAGCCTGAAGAAAAGGGTAAAGGAGTAGGAGGTGATGGTGATCCCCCTGATACTAAACAGAATTTTTCTTCTTCTCATACTTCTCATAATGCAAGTCCTAATATGCCTTATTTCAAATTGGATGTAAAGTTTGAATTACCTATTTATAATGGAGATGTAGATGCTGAAAAATTAGACAATTGGATCAAGCAGCTTGAAGTATATTGCAGGGTGCAGGGCATTAATGATGACCCTTCCAGAATTCAATTGGCCACTTTGAGAATGAGTGGAATGGCTCTTACTTGGTGGGAGAGCAAGATTCAGCAAGATCTTCGAAAGAATGGTAAAATTATTTTCGTTTGGAATGAATTCATTGAAGTATTGAGGAAGCAATTTTATCCTTTAGGTCATATGCAGCAATTAACCATGAATTGGCAAATGTTTAGACAAGCTAAAGGACAAAGCATTCAAGATTATACTCATGAATACAGAAAGAGGGCTATTGCATTGAATGTTTCATTAGATACACAGGAAACTCTTCTTAAGTACATTGGTGGCATGCATTCTTATTTGAAGCATACTTTGTTAATGTTTAATCCCAGTAATTGGGATGATGTATGTGTTCAAGCTACCCATTTAGAAGCCAGGGGTAAGCATACTAATGATACTTTTGTGAAGAAGTCATTTAAACTTGACAGCAAATTGAAAGGGAAAGATAAGGGGAAAAAGAAGATGGCTACTATTAAGAAAGACGGTGAAAATCCTGTTCGCACTGTCATAAGGGACATGATGTCTCTAAGTGTTGGAAACTTCATCCAGAGTTAAGGCCAAAGAAGTACGGAGGAAACAAAGACAAAGGAAAAGCAAAAGCTACTGCAACAGTTGTTCAAGACTTGGGATCCGACTCAGGTGACGAAACAAAGGTTACAGCTGTCGGAATCCAAGGTAAGGATAAAAGTATCTCACTTCCCACTGATGCACAATCAAGTTCTAGTGCAAGTACAAGTCTTCCATCTGCTTCTAAGCAAAATGATAAAGATAGAAGTGCATTGTTTCATGTTCGTGTCATTGCAAATCATACAAAGATTGATACATTGTTTGATAGTGGTTCACAAGTAAATCTGATATCAGAAGAAGTGGTTAAGAAATTGCATTTAGTTACTGTGCCTCATGAAAAGCCCTATCCTCTAGGTTGGGTTACTAATGATACACGATTGCAAGTTACAAGGAAATGTGTATTGAAATTTGCAATTACTGAAAAGTTTAGGGATGAGGTAGAATTGGATGTAGTACCACTTGACATTTGTGGAATTGTACTTGGGAGTCCATATTTGTATGACCGGAAAGCAGTCTTTTATAGAGAGTAGAATAAGTATCATATTTTTAAAGAAGTTATGGAATATATTGTACGAGCACATAAGATTAAAACCAATCTAGCAATAGTCTCTGCAGGGCAAATGAAGAGGTTGGTAAATGCTAGTAAGAATTTTGTGTTGATGATGGTTAAGATGAAAAATGATGAAGTCTCTAAATCTTTTGAAGAATGTGACCCTAAACATAAATCTGAACTAATTGACATCATTTCTGAGTATGATGATTTGTTTCAAGATTCGAAGGGGTTACCACTGAAGAGAGAGATTCAGCGTGAGATACATTTGCAGCAGGATGTGCCACTCCCGAACATAGCCATGTACCGGATCTCTGTAATGCAGAATGAGGAGATCAAGAAGCAAGTTCAGGAGCTGATTGAGAAGGGGGTCATCTGGCCCAGCACTTCTCCTTGTGGCTCTCCCATAGTCTTGGTTCCAAAGAAGGATGGGTTGTGGAGGATGTGTATCGACTACAAGGCCCTTAACAAAATCACCATCAAAACCAGTTATCCTCTTCCTCATATTGATGATTTGCTTGATCAGTTGAAACATGCAACTTACTTTACAAAATTGGATCTGCATAGTGGGTATCATCAAATCCGTGTTGCTGAGCATGATGCTTGAAAAACAGCTTTTAAAACAAAATAGGGTTTGTATGAATGGCTTGTGATGCCTTTTGGGCTGTGTAACGCACCTGCTACTTTCATGCGGGTCATGAATGATGTCTTTCGTTCATTCATTGATGATTTTGTAATTGTGTATCTAGATGATATCCTTATGTTTAGCAACACTTGGGAAGAGCATGTTGTACATGTGAAGAAAATTTTAGATATACTGAGAAAGGAAAAGCTTTATGTAAAAATGTCTAAATGTGAATTTGCTAAAACTTCTTTAGTATATCTAGGCCATATCCTTGGTGGAGGCCACCTGCGAGTGGACCCAGCCAAGGTTGCTGTCATTGTAAACTGGCCACGGCCTAACACCGTTACTGAAATCAGAATTTTTCTGGGTGCAATTCAGTATTGGAGGAAATTCATTTATGGGTTTTCTTCCATTGCTGCTCCATTACATGCATTGACAAGCATTAAAGAAATTTTCCAGTGGGGAGGAAAGCATCAGAGAGCCTTTGACACTTTGAAGGAAAGAATTAGCACCTTACCAGTTCTGACATTGCCAGATTTGCAGCAGCCATTTGAGATCGAAACCGATGCCAACGGGTTTTCCATGGA